>CAJHNH020007868.1:192500-386865 GCA_905116865.2 Candidula unifasciata | reverse complement strand
CTTGGCACGGTCTCTTGCCACAGACCCGTATGCAGGACCTGTCCATATGTGGTTCAGGGGACAAGTCAGGACGTGGTCGAAAAAGTGTTAAGCATGTAAAGGTCGCCGATTGGCCTCTGACATGCAAAATGAAGTTCAAAAGTGGCTTCATGGCCAACCGAAAACACTTTTTTTTGGAAGGAGTACGTAAGTTCACCATTAGGCAAAGTGCATTGATAAGGGGGGAGATTAGATAGAAAAATGGTGTGCATACTGAAACCCTAGCTTCCAGTAAATCAGTTGTAGAATGAAAGTTAAAGTTAGTTGCGTATCCATTACAGGACGTTGTAGAACCACCCCAACATTCCTTTTTTTTTTTTTTTTTTTTTGCTGTTATAGTTTTTCTAGGCAAGTTTACATTCGGTAGTTTGCCATTTGGGGAAGGGGGGGGGGGGGAGGTCGGCTTCTCGATACCACTGTCGAAATGAACGCAAGGCTGGGATCGAACCTGGCACTTCGGCATTACAAAGCGCTTTCGCAACGCCTAAGCCACACACGCCGACGTAGAATGAAAAGTGTAGATATTTTTTGACTCTCCCTCGTACTAATAATAATTTTAAAAAATGAAGACAGACAATGAACAGACAGACCTATAAACAGTTGGTGTCACTAAATGGGGGGAAAAGGCTAGCCAGAGAGTTGAGTGGAGGCAGGTAGTATCTGCAGCAATGAATCTCATCGGCTGAGTAGTCTGAAGAAGAAGAAAAAAAGAAGAAGAAGAAGAAAAAGAAGAAGAAGAAGAAGAAGAAGAAGAAGAAGAAGAAGAAGAAGAAGAAGAAGAAGAAGAAGAAGAAGAAGAAGAAGAAGAAGAAGAAGAAGAAGAAGAAGAAGAAGAAGAAGAAGAAGAAGAAGAAGAAGAAGAAGAAGAAGAAGAAGAAGAAGAAGAAGAAGAAGAAGAAGAAGAAGACACAGAGGAAGACAGCGTAAGAAAAAGGTTCTTGACAGTCTTTTGTCGCGGCACGTAGACGTGTTAACTCACAAAGTGAGTTGTGGATCGCAGATTGTGTAGAGGCGTGGTCGTCAACGCCAGCCGCCAAGGCACTTGAGGATGATGACACACTTTAAAAAAAACGTTTGAATGAGAAATTGTGTAAATACCTGCCCGATACCAACGTAATTGCCGCTCTGCACGAACGGTTGTACTGCGCCTGCGCAAATGAGCGCCTCTTCCTGTCAGTAAGAACAGATTAAAGAAACTTTGTGGTGACAACATTCGTCGTCCAAAATGTGATCTATTGACATCCAACAAAACAATAGTGGTTTGAATCAAATTGTACAACAGACATAGTGTAGTGATTGTGTAATTTGGAGTGACTGCCGTTGTGCTAATATCAGAAAGCACTTTCTGTTGTCTTGCTCGTTGATTTTTTTTTTCTTTGGGGTAGGTGGGGGGGGGGGGGGGGGGGTTTACCCTTTGGGTTGTATGAAGCACTCATTTGATAAAGTCTTAGTCCGAAAATTGGCCCTTTTGTAATTGAAAGTCAACATTTTGCAAATCAGCCTCTTCCCTTGCCAAAAAAAAAAAAAAAAATTCACCAGTTTGCAAATCAAATTCCTACAGTTTATAAAACAAAGTCACCATTTCGCTGATCAAGTTTATCTACAACAGTATTTTCTTCACATATTGTAATAATAATAATGATTAAAAAAAAAAAAACTTATAAAACAAAAAGTTATTTTAAGAACGATACATTTTATTGTATGCTTTTAATAGTAAACATAAAATACTTTTTTTTTAAACCGGTCTAGAATTTAGATCCACACCCAAAAAACTAAGAGAAATAACTGACCTCGCTTTCCAGCTTCCCTTATAGTGAAAACGCACATATAGATCCTCAAGATTTGAAAGTTGAAGGCTGAATTAGGAATCAACATCACAGCACTCGCGACATTCCCATAAGCGCTCTGTCCCCATCTCCAGCAGCAAGCTAAGAGTTCCAATTCCGATGGTACCTGTAACTGTTTGACTGTATATCCGCCCCGCCTTCAATTTGAGTGTTGAGCGTCAGCCAGATTTCTGGTAAATTCCCGTAGCGCGTCTCTTTAAATCGTGAGGTAGTTTTAAACAATTTACAGCCTCACGATTTGAAGAGAATGGTGTTACGGAGAGTCATCAAGGGTTCAGCCTGACTTCACGGTTTGAAGAGAATGGTGTTACGGAGAGTCATCAAGGGTTCAACATGACCTCACGATTTGAAGAGAATGGTGTTACGGAGAGTCATCAAGGGTTCAGCCTGACTTCACGGTTTGAAGAGAATGGTGTTACGGAGAGTCATCAAGGGTTCAACATGACCTCACGATTTGAAGAGAATGGTGTTACGGAGAGTCATCAAGGGTTCGGCCTGACTTCACGGTTTGAAGAGAATGGTGTTACGGAGAGTCATCAAGAGGTTCAACATAATCTCACGATTTGAAGAGAATGGTGTTATGGAGAGTCATAATGGTTCGGCCTGACTTCACGGTTTGAAGAGAATGGTGTTACGGAGAGTCATCAAGGGTTCATCATGACCTCACGATTTGAAGAGAATGGTGTTACGGAGAGTCATCAAGGGTTCGGCCTGACCTCACGATTTGAAGAGAATGGTGTTATGGAGAGTCATCAAGGGTTCGGCCTGACCTCACGATTTGAAGAGAATGGTGTTACGGAGAGTCATCAAGGGTTCAACATGACCTCACGATTTGAAGAGAATGGTGTTACGGAGAGTCATCAATGGTTTAGCCTGACACTCTACACTCAGGGAAAAGACAAGACTGGCATATAATCAGACTGTAGTTAGAACCGTCGCAGTTTGAACGCTGAACTGACTGCCTAAGAGGACAGAGCGGCGACATGATGTTGACTCTATTTTTGACTCTTCTGCTGTATTTCTAACCCCCAGTGGAGCATAGGCCCTCAACCAACTCACGCGAGGTCGTTCTATATTTTGCTTAAGAGTGCATCTTTTCTCATGTCCTCTCCATCGTGTAAACTTCACTTTCTAGCGCCCTTCTTTGGGTTTTTGGTCTTCATTTTTTTTTCTATGCCCTCGTGGGTTCCAGTGCAAAGAAATTCTAGTTATATTGTTTTAAGGCTTTCTCAAAGTGTGTCCTATCCAGCGCCAGCATCTTTTCTTCACCTCTTGGGCCACTGTAACTTGCTTATTGTCTCTTAAAGCTCTACATCAGTGGTTTTGTCATACCATTTAATCCCCTCTATTCTACGCAGGCATCAGTTAATGAATATTTGTGGTTTATAAGTAATTGCCTTAGCTGTTCTTTATGTTTCAGCTCCATACAACAGAACTGATTTGACTTTAGAATTACCCATTTTAAGTATCGTATTAGTTTAAATTTCTTTTGACTTCCACAAGTTCCCATGTGCTATTCCTGTTGGTCTAAAAACACCCAAAAGACAATGCTCGATATATCTATTATCATTATTTCCTTTGTTATCATTGGTCTCAAGCCCAAGTGAAACAAGAATGAAAAGAGTTGGGCTGGGGGCTAGATACACAGCCCTGTAAAAAACAACAGGGTTATCTTCCGAATAACGGTCCCAAATTATCGAGGCCGAAAATATACCCTAACAGGGCCTCAGTCACAGGTATATTGCGCACTTCCGCTACTGCCAAGAGCAAAACTAGAGGGCTGGGACTCACGAGCAAAAAAAAAAAAAAAAAATGAAGGAAGCTGCAGGAGATGCGGTAGCAGCTGTTATTGAGTCCCAGCCATCTAGTTTAGCCCCAAACCACGAGGCGCGTATCGGCGTGGCGAGATATTCTCGGCGGTGGCGGTAGTCGCTCGAAGTGCGTAATTCAAGTCGCCGGAAGTTCGCGATTTACATCTCACTGAGGCCCTGTTAGGGTATATTTTCGGCCTCTATTACTTAGGACTGTTATTCGGAAGAAAGCCAACAATTGCGCTACAGAAACCTAACTAAGAAACAAGTGGTTTGAGAAAACGAGGCTGTCTAAGGTAAACCGAATGGACTAACGGTTCTGTGAGGAGGAAGGTTTTTTTCAAAGATAATGTGATTTCTTTTTTTTTTTTTTTTTTTATTACGACTATACGAGAGAATGCTGTTGCAAAAAATGTTTTTTTTTTTTTTCCTAACGGCGAATTTGACTTGCATATGGGGTGAATTTTATTTGCAAAAGGGTGAATGTAATATACTAAAGAGGTAAAACTGATATGCAAAAGGATGTTCAAATGGGTGAATTTAGCTTCATAATCTTGCTTGCAGCGTCAACTCTTTTGGTCCTACAATGTTTTGAATTAGACAGGGCCGTCCTAACTAGGCTATATGCCCAGGCCAATCCAGTGTGCTAGGACGCCTACGAAACCACTTACATACATGAGATGTAAAGAGTTGATAATATTAAACATATTTTTGTTATTGGTACTTCAACAGAACTGGTGTCAAATATTAAACACAGTTTAGACGGCACAATATTAAATTACAATGAAAAATAAAAGAACACATTAGAGGAAGCAAAGGAAAGATTAAGTCACTCAAAATGTCTTGCTTGAATCTGAGAAGACCACTTCTGATATAATCTCTTTACTTTTTAAAAGATTATGTTTGATATAACTTCTTCATTTGGAAAAAGAGAACTTTTATTACCATTTCTTTATTCCTCATAAGATAGCTTTTGAGATAATTTCTTCACTTCTCAAAAGATAGTTGTTAATACTATTTCTTATTTTAGTTTATTTGTGAGTGCGTGCGTTCATGCTTTTGTGTATGTTTGCGCGTGTGTGTGTGTGCGTAACCGTGAGCGTGTGAGCGTGTGCGTGTAAGTGTAGGTGTGCGTGTCCGTGTGTGTGTGCGTGTGCGTGCGTGCGTTCTTAATGATAGAAGGTAACGTTTGATATACATCTCTCACTACTCAAAATATAACTCAACATAATTCCTTTACTTCACGAAAAAAAAAAATTTTGACATCATTTCTTTACTTTTATTCCGCCTTTTCTCAAAAGATACCTTCAATACGTTTGCTTCAATTTTCACGAGGTCACGTTTGATATCATTCTTCATTTTACAAAAGATAGCTTTTGATATCATTTCTTTACTTCTAAAAACAATATTGTTGAAACTATTACTTTACCTCTTAAAAGATGTTCTATAGTAGTCATCACTCTTTAAATTGCACATTATGATTCTGTTTAGTAATGCTTTTATTATTTTTTTTATTTTTCAGATGATTTATCACAAGCTTGTACAGAACAGGTGGTCTTGTATTCAACTGAAACTATTTATCAGACAACATTTTTAAGAAGGAAGTGCGGTGGGTGGAATATAGATATCCGTGTTTGAGTTTGGAGTTGCTAAGTCTTGCAGCTAATGTGGAATTTAAAATCAAATGACGACTATGATCAGTCAAATAAGAATGTTTACTCAGCGACAGTTTGTAGCAATAGAAATTTTTTATTTTTTGTGAATCTGAGTTGAGAACCAACATCATAGCATCGGGACATTCACATAACCGCTGCATCCCCATCTTCAGCGGCCGCTACAGAGTAATGTTCTGATGGTGCCAGAGACAACATGAATTCATCATGCATGTAGAAATATTTTATTGATTCTTCGTAGAGCAGGAGGAATTTAGTCATTTTGATGATGTTTTAGCTCAAAAAGATACGAGATTTGTTTATAATATTGAAGTAAACAAGTTTCAGAGATGAATAAGGTGAATGTGTTTTATGAGCTTGTAAAAAAAGGAAACATTTGTTGGGCTGAATAGCAAGGTCAGGATAGGTGTACATTTGAAAGTCACAGTTTTTCTGCTTATATAAGTCAAAAGAAAATACAGATTATCTGATCACTTGCTTTCATACACAGCAGATGCCAGTGCATTGTGGGTCATTTATCAGTTTAGGTTCAGGAAAGAGAAATGTTGCTTTATTTTTTATATAGAAAGTGAGAATGATAGGTAATTATAAAAGAAATACAAATTATGAAATACAAGCAGCACATCGTAATGCTGTGTCATTGAAAGTGTTTAAGGCTCATTGCAAGAAGTTTATTTACTCTGGAGATCTGAATATGAAAGTTGCCTATATTTTATACAGACATGTTTTGATGTTAATAATAACAGACTAGAAAAGTGCAAATGGAAGGCCTCAATTTGATGCACTAAGTGCACATCTTCATGGAAATATTAGTTATGTATTTGCTAGAGAGGTAGAAGCTGGAGGGTGCGGTGATGTTCATGGAGATAAAAAGGAGAACACTGTGTATCTTAAGTTAGAACTGAGTAAAGAGGATCTGTCACAGCCTGCTGACATCTGTGCAGTGGCGGCGCTGCTGCAATGGCGTCACCATCCACCAATGGAGTGAATACTTCTGACAGAAATGCATTTGGCTCTGATTTAGGCTCTAAGGTGGACTGGGTAAGTTATTACCTATCCACTGTGAAGTCTAGTCAGAAAGGTTGTTTTGAAAAAGAAGCTAGTTCATTTAGTCAGAACCCTTTACATTCAGATACACCGATGTGCGGTCACGATTCTTGTGAAACTGTACCCACATCATCGGGGAAAGAGGATGATACTCAAGCAGGCTTCTATGGCATTCCAAATGCTTCCTCTATTCGTAGCAAGAAGACTCCTGATAATGCAAATGCATCTGCTAAAATGCCAGTCGCATGTAAAACTCGTACCAGACGACCAGCTGTCCTTGGTTCGTCATCCTCTAATGACCACAGAAAACCAGAAACTCTGAAACCCCGTGCTAACTCTTCATTTACTTCAAGAAGATCATCACACTGTAGCAGATCCAAAAGTCGCACTGGAAGAAGCAACTCAGTCTTGAATCAGACAAGCAAAGTAGAGCAGTGCAAAGGAGATACAAACAAAGTTTCTAAAAAATCGGGGTTGCAGAGTACTGAATATATCTCCCCACAATTTTACTCTAGATTTAACATACACAGTGCTTCAAATCTGGCTAACGTCAGCAGCAGAGAAAGTGGCGTTAGGAATGAATCAGATATCAAGAAATTGTCATCAAATATTTCAGTTTCACACACGGCCAATACAAAACCAAGACGACCCATGAGCATGTCACAGAGGCTGTCCAGAAAAAATGGTGATGTAAAAACTGAAGTACATGAAACAGTAACATTTGTGGATTCAAACTGTGTTACTTGTGAGCACACACATCCGTATCTTTCTGATGTTTTTGGCAAAGTGGAGCAAGGTGGCAATGAACCTGTCCCCCGTGCATCTTCTTTGTCAGACGCAAAGTTTTCAGATGTAGCTAATCCTGAGACTGTCTTTAATAGAGGAAATATTAACGGAAGCAAAGATCACATTTCAGATGCCCATCCCAGGCCATCTAGTCTAAGCGGCAGCGGTGTCAGCAACAACACTGACTGTACAAGTGCTCAAAGTAAGACCATACAAGGACAAGACACTCATCATCCAGATTGCCAGTGTACCATCAGACAGCATCCATCAGCTAGCAGCCATCACAGGTCTGACCAGTGTACTCCACCAGTGTACACACAGAGTGTGAGTCCCTGTGTTTCAGAATGGAGCAATTACAGTAAAGAATCTTTCAGCTTGCTGAACGACTTTATCAGCCCTCAAAGCATCCACATGTCTCCTGATGAAGTGAGTAAACAAACACATTTGATCTTTGTTGATTTAGACGTAATCATTTGTTGTTGAATGTTTCCTTTGTTTACTAGTCTATCTATCACAGGTGGTTATTTTTCTTTCGTGTTCATTGGTTAGTGTCCAAATCTGACATTAGTAAGCTAAAGTCTGTACAAATATTGTATTTATGATTTGTCTTTTTGTCTCTATTGGGATAGCCGGGTGTTTAAAAATTGGAGCAGTTACGTAGGTCACATTGTTGGCTTGTTGGATCTTTTTACCTGCAGGTTGAATATTGTTGAGACCCTATGTTCTAGACATAAATACCCTTTCTGTTCAGTCTGTTCAGTCGCGTGATAGCAGAACAACTCTTGTCTTAGGCATGCCCACATCTTGTACACCTCTAGGTAAATAAGCTATTTTCAAATCTTGGACTTTTCTCCAACAGTAAATAGTCCTTCTTTTGTGCTTATGTGTCAAGATGTCGGGATAAGTACTCAGTTCGTTTCTAAATCTATTGGGAGTGAGTTATGTTATGAATTCACTCACAGGTAAGTAATTTCTAGGAGTAGCGAGGCCTTTTTCCATCAGCCGAACTACCGTCACGTAGGCGGAAGAGTATGTTCCCGCTTCTGGGGCTTTGAGAATTTTAGCTGACCGCTTCATTCGTGGATCAATCTCCAAATCGTACAGACGGTTTCGCCCTGGGTCTTGAAAATTGTCAACACCACCTTCTGAAGTCTCTAGTTCACCCGGGAACTTCCAGTGAGCATGGGATGTGTGTTGACCTCTCTAGAGAAGTGCCAAAATCACAGAGCATAATATAATAATATCTGACAACTGCATTTTATGTCAGTACCCAACAACACCTACCTCGCGACAGTACAGTAGTAATTCTGATTTTCTAAAACCAGTCTTTGTGGTGAAACAACAATAGGTGACAAGTAGTGTCATACCTGACATAGAACAGTTTGTGCCCATAAAACATTACCATCATGTATATTTATTCAGTATCTATGATCTGCTCTTCTGACAAACCAAACAAGATTGTTGCCAAGTAGATTTATATTGTCGACAGTAAATTGTTTCAGGGAACCGGTCACCATTGTTGAATTTGACTGATAAAGGCTTGCTGCACATTGAATTGTTAGTGCATAGCAAGTGTGAACATTTTCAGTTCAACTACAGAGCTAATGACTAGCTCAATATCTAGCACTACTCCTATTGAAGTCTGGCCTATGAACTGGGGAGAGGATCAAGTCCATCGCAGCTAAATACTTATGGCTACGATAGAATTGTGGCCACCCAAGATCCTAGTTCCCACTTTTACTCTGTTTACAGCAAGGTCTTGCAGTGTTGAGTCGTGAAGTGTCGTAGGCAGCTCAGCAGTCTTTTTGGAAGAGTTCAGTTCTGAATTCAGTAGTTCCCTTGATCTGTCTTCTGCTTTCATTTACCTATGTTGTGCTGATTACATTATGTACTATTATTCTGGATTTATATTTGTCAGTGTCCAATCTTTTCTAGTTCTTTAGATTAGATTGTGTGTGAATGTGTGTGAATGTGGAGTTGTTTGGTCACATTCATTAATCTGTGTTGGCTATATTCCGAAAAACGGTCCAAAATTATCGAGGCCGAAAATATACTCTACCAGGGCCTCAGTCAAAAATGTAAATTGCGGACATCTTTCGGGCAACGATACGCCAACGCCGAAAGTATTTCACGCGCCGATACGAACGGCGCGGAGTTGGGCTGAACTAAATGGCTGGAACTCGGGAGGAAATAAAATGGAGGAAGCTGCATGAGATGCGGTAGCTGCTGCTCGTAAGTCCCAATCATCTAGTTTAGCCCCGCACCGCGCTGCGCGTATCGGCGCGGGGGATACTCTCGGCAGTGACTTTTAACTCGTTGGAAGCTTTGTCGTCGCCGAAAAAAGGTCCCAAATTTACATTGACTGATGCCCTGTTAAGGTAAATTTTCGGCATCGATAATTTGGGACCGTTATTCGGAGGATAGTCATTGTGTTTTATTTTGACTATGATAGGTTTGCTATCAAGTCTGGGGGTTTCTAAGTGGTGAAGAGGTCAGGCCAAGTTGTGCCCAGGTATATTTAGTATGGCAGTTAAAATCTTAATTTGAGTCGCCTCACCCTTGAAGTGATGTTAGATGGGCTTTGGTGCTACGGAGTACCATCTAGACTGATGCGAGCCACCATCTAACATTAGGTCACTTCAGAGTGTCTTTGATTACTGGTGAAAACCCTAGTAAAGACATGAGACAGGCACGTCATGTGACAGGAATAGCAAGAGAGAGGCAGAAAGAGAGAGAGAGAGAGAGAGAGACATATAGTTGTGAAATCTTAAAATATATTTTTTTTACTACCAATAATACATACAGAGATATACATACAGAGGAAGGCAGGGACATAGACACACATACACACACTCGCGCGCGCACACACACACACACACACACACACACAAGTTCCACATAGAAAAGGAAATTGAGAGAGAAAGGGTTTGAACTTTGGGGAGAGAAGCTCTAAAATAGGAAATTTTCAAAGAAATTATCGATTTACAAATGACATTGTACACAATCACACAGGTAGTTATTCATTCAAAGAAGTTACTGAATACTACAAATGTTTACGTAATTAAGTCCTTTGAAATTCTGGTTGTCTAGGATAATCAAGTGAACATTGAATTTCCAGTGAAGGGCAGCATAAAGGATCCTCAAAGCAGGATTTACGTTCAAGCAGGAAGCGTGGTCAGAGGTATCATCGTCGTAAAGTCTATTCCGTGTGGCGTTGGTCTTGTGTATCCACAACCTTCTGTCTCGTGTACTTTCAGTCAGCTCTGACACAGATGATACTGTATGTTATGATGACAAACTAAGCAGCACTTTTTCTTTCTGTCGACCTCTGCCTCTTCTTCCCTCCAACTTTTCTACTGTCACGAAGTACTCTAGTTTTTTTTCTTCTCATCACAGAGGTATATATTACCGTGTTTTTAAATAATATTACACACACACACACACACATATATATATATATATATATATATATATATATAATACCTGTTTTTAAATCACATTATTTATATATATATATATATATATGCATTACTATGTTTTTATTTATTAACCAAATTCTCTCCTCAAGATTCGCTTTATCGCCTTTCTAGAGATGCACAGTGTATTATATTCAGGCTAAGGACAGGGCCTAACAGACTATGTCAACATATGTTCAAACTTTTCGGTGTATGAAACACGGAAACGTGCTCCTGCAACTTGGCACCCGAAAATGCTGAGCATGTGCTCCAACAATGTCAGCTGTATGCTGACAACAGAGGCGCAATCTGGCCTGTTCCAACCACAATTAAAACAAAACTGAATGGTACACGATAGGTTATGGACTACACGATAGCTTCCATAAAGGCTACCGGCCTCCTGATATAAGTTTTCTAACAGAAGGATCAATGAAGAAGAAGAAGACTGTGTTTTTGAATCACATTATTGTATGTAATTAAAAAAGATATTGCTTGTTAGTAACTGATAAGTGAAAATTTCAACTTCAATGTAGGTATCTTTATCGACAAATCGAGGAGGAAATAAATTAGTTACCTTTTTATTTTATTTTTGTGCTATGCAAGTCACAATCACACAAACTTGCACACAATATTGCCAAAGACAGTAGTGAATGCACTGCAGCAAAAACTTTTACTGTGATACCAGTAACCAAAGGAAACTTTGAGCTTTTGCTACAACATTTAATACTTCATAGCTATATGAGGGCAGTGTTCTAGTATTGTCCAACTTAATTTTTTTTGTGTGTCTTGCATCATCTCTGACTGATTTGACATTTAGATTTTGCAAAATTAGACTTTTACTACACCGTTTAACACTTTGTAGAATCAAAAGCACTTCTAGTGACCTTATTCCATTTTGTTAATTTCTTTCATTGTACTATTAATCTGTTATATATTTATTTATTTAACATTTTTTCTATTCCAAACTGAATTTCAACACTTTTCTTTCCGTATTGCTGTCGTGATATATATTTTTTAACAACACTCTTCATTATGGGATGGTAATATCTGGTTGATAAGTCGATTTAGTGCAGAGTATATAGCACTTGTGGGAATTCATTGAGTTTAGAGATATCAATTCTTGATTTATTCATTCAATCACAGATCAGACTGATGCAGCTTCAGGTTTGTTGCATTCTTGTCTACCTGCAGTTCCGTCTGTTGCTGTCAGTGCTAGCTTATTTATGGGGTAAGAACATGTCTAGAAATTTACACGCACAAAAAGCTGCATCTGTTAGTAACTGTGTGCATACTTGTTGAGCAAAAATAGATGGTATAATATAGAGCATTTAGCCAAATCTCATTTTCGTTATCATAATAGTTATAAAAATAGTTGCTAGAACTGAAAAGAGAGTTCACGTAGGCATCATTTGAGCAAAATTATAAGATTTAACACTTTGCGTCTGTGGCTTAGGCGTTGCGAACGCTCTTCGTAATGCCGGGGTGCCAGGTCTCAATTCCAACTGTGGACGGTTTGTCTTGCGTTGGTTACGACAGTGGTACCGAGAGCTGACTGTCCAGAGAGCAACGGCAAACTACTGAAGGTAAAATGTGTACAAAACAACCACAACAGCTAAAACATGCTGGGGTAGGTTCTGTAACGTCCTGTAAGATACGTAGCTAACTGACACTTTTGTAACAACTTTACGGAAGGGAAAAGTGTAAGGCAACCCAACAAGAGCACACAGTGATTCAAGTAGGGGGATACATCAAGAGATGTAACAACCAAGGCAAAAGGCAGGGCATGCTGGCGATCCTCTGTCGCCGGCCTAAGTTGAGTAGACGGTACCCAAGTGATCGATTGATTGACTGATGCAGTGCTGTGTCAACACTTTTCTGTTGCATGGCAGTGAATTCCGGAATGTGAGCAAACAAATGGGGTAGGAACTGAAGGCTATAGATACATTTTCCGACAGTAAATTAATAAGACTAATTCCATAAAAATTAAAATAACCAACAGTTGAAGATATAACCTATATTTTATTTAAAATAAGCCCCTTGTGCATTGATACAGCAAGTGACACGATCTAACAAACACTGGAATGACCTCTGTAGTTCTTCTATTGCTATTGCCCTTAAAGTCGATGTTACGGCCCTTCGGATGTCATCAATATCGTCAAAGAAGCGTCCTTTCAATAGTAACTTTAATTTTGGGAATAGAAAATAATAACAGGGAGAAAAATCTGGAAAATAAGGTGGATGGTTGAGAACATACTCTTGTTTTAGGGCCAAAAATTCCTGTTTTGATGATGTCTTGTTGGTACTCAACCCGCTGATGTTTTTGGTCATCAAGCAACGAATGCGGTACAAACCTGCAAGCAACTTGTTTTCTTGTCAAAATCTTGCACTAAAATTGTACGAAGAGTCTCTCTATTAACACCAGATTCATCAGCCATCATCCTGACATTAAAACAACGATGTTCTTGTATCCGTGCTGTGACTTTTGCAATGAATTTATAATTACAAACAGAAATTGGGCGTCCAGGTCTAGTTGAGTTAGAAATCATTTCTACACCACTTTTGAATCGCGAATACTACCTGAAAATATGTGCATCAGATAAACAATTATCCCCATAACTTGTTGCATCAATTCAACTGTCTTAATGGCGCTTTTTCTGAGTTTTAAACAGAATTTGATGGTAGCTTTTTGTTCAATGCTGATTTCGTAACAATGCACATCCAACTAGGTCAGTAAAATGGCGGCTTGTTTTTCGTATGCTTATCAGGCGTCGATGCAAAGTTGCCAGATCATAGAGGAAGGTTGCCTCTTTGAATTTCATGCTTTACTTCAAAGATGGCCCTTTTGCCTTGGCCGTAATAAAATCAGTCTCATTACTTAATTGTCAGACCTTGTATGTGATTTCTGAGACAACAGTAATGTCCCTAGGACAACCAGAGCAGCTAACATAGTCGAGAAAGGGCTGATATGAGTAGAACAGTATAGCAGTAGAACAATATCTTCAGTAGAACAATATGTAAGACACGATTCCAAAAATTGAGTTATTGGGAACATTAAAAAAAAAATATTGTCAGATGGTTGGAACATGCTTGCCTGAGGATCATAGTCTCTAAGGACAATATCTATGGTAAACTACAGGAAATCTGGTTGGGGTTGGTGGGGGTGGGGGGGGGGGGAAGCTTCAATTATATATGTATTGAGGTGGATTCTTTTGGGACAGAGTTCTATAAAACAGATTTTTTTAAATTATTGTTAATTTCTCTATCATTTCTACCATTTTCATCGACATCACTGCTCATTTTATGACTCCATTCTTGTAGTGTATTATTTCCAAGAGAACAAAGATAATTGTTTATCTAACTGATTCTCATCATCTTGGATTATCATTTCTAGGGACCTGGGTGGTTTCGAGGCATGTCGTCCGCCTTGAGTGCTGGAGGTCCCGAGTTCAGGCCCCTGTAAGGCTGCAATTTTTTTCACCTAGACTTCTAGTAGTTGCCCCTAGTCTCTGGGTAATAAGATCGGACGCCAATATATATTGTTGCGCACGTAAAAAATAAAAATTCCTTGGCAGTTGGAAATCGAAAAAGAGTAGCCTAACGACGCTGCCCGGACACAATTTGAAGTTTAAAATATACCCAAAATATTCCAGGATCCTCCCCAGTGCTACGGAGTTCCTGCACTGTGCTGAGATTCTTCAGACCCAGGCTTGAGTTAGAAAAAGAACGGAGCACTTATGGGTTACCACCCTTGTGCTTTAATGATGATCCGTTCTATAAACCATAAACCATATCCTTACTAGTTTATCACCGTATTACACAGGTTTCGTTTAAGATATCATAAACCTTTTAGCAAATACCAATGTTCAGTAAATTGTTCTCTTTCAGTGCAAACCCCACAAGTGACATGTCAGACATACTAGAAAATTTCCCATCTTTTTCGTCCAAGTTGTTTGAAGAGAAGCCGGCAAGCACAGTGTGTGGGGGCAGCGCTGCTGGAGAAATCCGATACTTCTACAACTGCTTAGAGAAAGAAAGATTCCGGAGAAAGGTACTGTTCAGCTTTAAAACTCTCACATCCTTTATCGCTTAGGACTAGATGTTGCATCTGTCTAATGTTGCCGTTATGGTAGCTCGAATCATGGCTTCTTTGAAGGTTGAACGGCGCATCTAGGATCTATATTGTTGGTCTGTCTTCCACATGGAGATGTTTAAAACTCAGGATGATATGAAAAACCTTAAGGTTGTGACCCAGCGAGGAAAAAGTAATCGATCAGTAGTTGATCAGAGACCCTGGTAATAATTGCAGGATTTGATAATAGGTGGGTAGGTTGAGAGACAAAGATACCTGTCTACAGGTTTATATAATGTCAGTACAAAGGATTTAAATACAATAACTTGACGTATATACTTGTGGCGATCGTCCTATTAAATAACTGTTAACCCTAAAAGATTCATACTAATATGAAGATGTAAATGGCAGTGAGGGAAAAAAAAGTGTGCTAAAGTACTATGTAGAAATTGTCTTGTTTTATGTATGTGAAACATGGGCAATAGGCAAACAAGCTGAAAACTGTTTACTCATGACAGAGATGTGGTTTCTCGGAAGAATATCATAGAAGGACAGAAAAACAAACGAAGCAGCTCTCATCAAGACAGATGAGAGTGGTAAACTTATTAGAACAATTACCCCGTGTGGGTTCCGGAGCCCTTTTATAGGTAAAACAAGAAAGACCTACTGCCTGCCCAAAAGCAAGTCGTAAGAGTCGACTAATTGGGAGCTTCCTTTAAAGTCGGAGTGCATCTGCCTGAGAGGCAAGGAACCAACAGTCTGCACACAAATGTGTCAGATCTGTCAAACGGATGCACACGCAGCAATCAGGTTTTGGAACAGGACTGCAGTCTAGAAGTGGACGACTAACCAGAACTTTCCACTAGAGTGTACAGTCGGTGAACGCAAAGAAGAAGAAGAACAATTAGTCAAAGACTATAAATGTGTTTCGAACATGTTATGCGGAGGAGAGGACCAGAGAACTAAATGACAACTGGCAGAATTGGTGGAAAGAGAGCTAGAGGAAAGTTATAAATACCTGGATCGCCTGGCCAGATGGACGGGGCGAGACAAAAACATTGAACTGATCCGTGATTGTGGTGATCGCGTGAGATGGTAAACATACAGCCAGCGCTTAGCGCCGATACCGTTTTTTTTTTTTAAAAATCGCAAATCACTTATTTTAAAGGACATGTGTAATGCAAGTTGGATGCAAAGATTTTCCAACACTCTCAGTCTTTCGTCCTTGTTTTATAGCCGGTGATGTCGGTTCGTCTGCCTCTTGATTTATCTGTCCACTTGTATCACTGTCTATCTCTTGCTCACATCCCATCACTCCCTCCCCCTTTCCTCTTTTCCCCGGCCCCTAGTTTTATGTCTTTTAATGTAGCCCAAAATATTCACTTATCTTTTTTTTCTCTTAAATGTTAAGTGATAAATTTGCTTATTTATGTCATCGGTTATTTTTTTTAAAATTATTATTTTAAAGCATTATAACTGTGCCACTTTTCACAGCACTGTGAGGAACATATTGTGAAACAGAATGCAAAGGTAGATATATATCTTTTTGTTTTGACATCTTTGCATTTTTTTTTTTCGAAAACTACATCGCTGTATTTGAGTGAAAGTAGATATTTTTCAACTCATCTGCTTACTGTCTGTGTCTCACATGCATATAACAACACAGATTCTGTATAGTACATAATAAGATGAACTCGAACAACGGGAACATGCACAGCAGGATATACCAGTCCTCGAACTTCTCCTGCGGCCCTTTATCGGACATTCGGACAAGTCGTAATGCTGATTTGCAACAGGTACTGAGATTAGGGGGGAGTCGCCGTAGCCAAGCGGCTACACGCTTGCCGCGGATCGGAACGTCGCGGGTTCGCTCCCTGGCGGAGCCGGACTTCTGTCAAAAATAACCTTGGCTCCCAGGTCGACCTAGCCTTGAGTGGGTACCGGGTGCAGTCCTAGGAAGTACAGGCGGCCGGCGTGCTGCTTACCACATCATCCATCTTGTGCCGATTGGTCTATAAAAATATGGGTCTAGCCCTATATGCCTAAATGCGTGGTAAAGAGTCCTTTACTTTTATACTAACTGAAGTTAGGGTGTTATAGATCATCCCAGCGGTAATAAACTGAGTGCCTGCCTGCATGACCAGAGTGACCAGTGGACGGTTGGTTCACCGGACAGACGTTTATCGGACAGGCTTTGGCAGTTGGCAGAAGCACGAGCAGACGTTGATGGGACAACTTTGGCTTGAGTGATTTCTTCTTTTGCGTTCGGTTTCGTATGCTTAGATCAGACCATCAGGTGGGTTGACTCTATGTGCTCGCATGTCAGTAGCAGGTTCTTCATGGTTCCGAATACATTTCATACATGTTTAGTCTCCCTGAGTGTTCCAGAGCCCCAGTGGTGACGGAAAGGGGGAGCCTGAAAAGCCTAATTTCCTCCTTAACAAACGTGTTCGAAGAGTTGACCATTTATGAGTCCCTTTCGAAGCAAGTGCGCATCTGCCTGAGAGGAAAGGAACCAACTATATGTGTACAAACAAGTAAGCCAGATCTGTAAAGTGGATGTGAACACAAACCTTAAGTACTGGACCAAAGCTAAATTTCAGAAGTGGACGAACAACCAGAACTTTCCGTATGCCAAAGTTTACAGCATGTGAACACAAAAAAGAAGAAGAAGAAGCAGATAGGTATATAGTTAGACAATTGAAGGAGCATGCTTTATTTGGTAATGTCTCGTAAGTGAGCTATGATTTTGATCAGATGGAAATTCTTCATAAATCTATTTAAGCAGGAGAATTTCACAGCTGATACGTCCTCTGTGTATTTTGTGAGATTCTTTGTCTTGTTCCTAAAGTCCCAATCTAGTGGCTTTGGTAGTCATATCTTATTCACAGCCTTCTGTCTTGTGTACTTTCCAGTAACTCTGATACAGATGATCCTCCTTGCCATGTCAACCTAAATTGTGTTTCAGTTACATTGATTGCGCTTAGCTAGTTCTAAATTCACGACATCCTCAATTTGGTTTCATTTGCATTGTTCGTGCTTAGCTAGTGAACTTATCTTGTAATGCATACTAGTTGTTAATTTTTTTCAAGTTACTGGAAGTGCGGCAGCAGTTAGCAGTAGCGATCTCAACAGGCAGACGCAAGGATGTCATGGTCGAACAACTTGATAAGGTGAACTATATGCAATTCTTTATTAGCCATGTCTTGTTTAAGCAGCTATCCATTTGCTGATGTGTATAACCTCAAGAAACCCTTGCTCATGTCGGCCCCACATTGCTCTTGAATTACCCATCCTCATTATGACTATTAATTTCACTTTTCCTTAAGAAAGGTATTGCTAAACTCATGTATGTTCCAGACATTTAATGTACTAAGCTCCCATGCTGGTCTCAATGGCCTGGTGGGGTGTGGGTGGGGGGTAGGTGCGGGGGGGGGGGTAGAAGAACAGACCCCCTGCCACCAAAAACAATGTTGTAAACGGCGACTAATTGTGTGATTGGCGAATCGAATGTGTTGAGCATATTGGCGCAGCCTAGCTGTAAACCACATCATAATGTGCTAACCACTCTTTTAAAGGCAGATGCAGAAGAATAATACACTAAAGTGACATATGCCTTGGGAAAAGAGTATTTAAAAACATGTATGGTCTGTGTGGAGAAGCCATTGAATGAGTAGCCTGTTTGGGACATTAAATAGTGTTCAAAGAATTGAGTGATAATCATAATATGCAAGCTTTCATAAAATAGCTATTAACCAGCATTGATGTCTAGGAGATCATGGATGACCTAATCACAGTTTATACCAACACAGTTCTAATTGTCGTTCAGTGACAGAACTTATGTGAAACTTTTATCTTATGTGAATGAGAAGAAGGCAGATGATCTTATCAATAGAGAAAATGGCTATGTCCACCGACTAGTACAGTCATTGCCAAAAAGGAAAGCAATGTCAAAATATCTTCTGCAAAAGATGCAAAGAAACCATACCATCCATGAAAGAACACTTTTCCGGAGGGTTGTTACTGGAGCAAGGTTCTGCAAAGGACATGCTACTGACTGAGGGACTGACTGAGGGACTGACTGACGGACTGACTGAGGGACTGACTGAGGGACTGACTGAGGGACTGACTGACGGACTGAATGAGGGACTGACTGAGGGACTGACTGAGGGACTGACTGAGGGACTGACTGGGGGACTGACTGAGGGACTGACTGACGGACTGACTGAGGGACTGACTGAGGGACTGACTGAGGGACTGACTGACGGACTGAATGAGGGACTGACTGAGGGACTGACTGAGGGACTGACTGAGGGACTGACTGAGGGACTGACTGAGGGACTGACTGAGGGACTGACTGACGGACTGACTGAGGGACTGACTGAGGGACTGACTGAGGGACTGACTGACGGACTGACTGACGGACTGAATGAGGGACTGACTTAGGGACTGACTGACGGACTGACTGAGGGACTGACTGAGGGACTGACGGACTGACTGAGGGACTGACTGAGGGACTGACTGACGGACTGACTGAGGGACTGACTGAATGAAAAGAAGTGCCTGTCATCAACCATACGGAAGACGCTGGGGTGAACAAGCTGACAAACTTGCCGTGTCTGTAATGGCTTGTAAAGGAAAAAACTATAGAGAGCGCAGGCATACTGGAAGGGCTGCATTTAAAGAGATGGGTATTAAACAAGGGCAAGAATGCAGAAACCAGAGGCGAGGCTGGGAAAGAAGATATGACGGTTAACTTCTACTGGTTACGGTAGGCATGGGGACACTGATATGGCTGCTACATCAGAGGACGGAAAGTGAATGGGTCGGACCAATGTGCTAGCATACCAATACAGATAACAAGTAACAAGTATCATCATAATAACATTTTGAATATTAGTATGTTG
The DNA here is from genome assembly GCA_905116865.2 of Candidula unifasciata. Lineage (NCBI taxonomy): Eukaryota > Metazoa > Mollusca > Gastropoda > Stylommatophora > Geomitridae > Candidula > Candidula unifasciata. The sequence continues at coordinate 367,231 of CAJHNH020007868.1, read as the reverse complement.
ATATCCGATAAGTGCTACGTTATCTTGCCTGAGGAGTGGCTGGCCAAATAGTTAAAACTGGCTTCTCGTGCTAGAGAACCGGGTTTGGTTCTCGGTAAGATGATGGAAGTTTTTCCCCCTTGTCGGGGGATACAAATACAGATCTAACCGGCACAATTCTTTGAAGTAAAGTAATGGTCTCTCGTCCACACCTTCAGCCGTAGTGGGCATATAGGGCTAGACCTATATTTTATAGAACCATCGAAACTCCCTGGGTAATGTGGTCAGCATTATGCCAGCCACCTTCACTTCCCATACTTTTGCAGCAGAGTTCGTGGTGGACACATACAAGCAATAGGACCCTGAACCCTCAGCTATAGCCCCCCCCCTCCTTCCCCCCGCCCTACACCGTCCTCAAAGTGGTACTGCACGGTTGTTTTTGTTTTTTTATGTGAAAAAAAGCGGTTGGTGGTTCGAAAAGGAAAAGGGGGAAAATGGGGGAGGGAGGGGGGGGGGAGGTGGACTTCTGTCAGAGTTATTATTAAGTTATCTCTCATTACATTTTGGTCATTGTTGTCAAGCAAAATAAAACGAAACATCACACGCACACACACACAAACACACACACACACACACATATATATATACACACACACACACACACACATACAAATAAAATAAACAATAAGTGTTTATGCTTGCAAAATCTGTTTACTGCATATTTTTTGCCTCTGAGCTTTGCGTTTGAGTCTGTTGACAATAAATTACCTAAACTTATGTTTTCTACTTAATGTTCTTTGATGAGGTGAAAGCCATTTAAAAATAAAAAAAAATACGTTGGTTATACCTGGGAAGTAAAGGTTCGTGATATGATACTGCACACATCTCCCACTGAATGTCGACTGGTGTGTAAAATGCGAGTCTTGCACCGCGTACTAGGGGAAGAACTACAGTAGATAATGTTCCTTGTAATGTTATATAAATGAAGCTACACTGGTTGGTGATAACTGATTTTCTATTTTGTCTCCAGCAACTTGCTAAATTTGTAGAAGGTTGGAGGAAGAAAGAAGCAGAAAAGGATGAACACATCAGAGCTCTAAAGCAGGAGAAACAGAAGACGGAAGAGACATTACAAAGTCAGCTCACGGTAAGTAGATATCAGAGCTCTATAGCAGGAAAAACAGAAGACGGAAGAGGCATTACAAAGTCAGCTCACAGTGAGTAGATATCAGAGCTCTGAATCAGGAGAAACAGAAGACGGAAGAGACATTACAAAGTCAGCTCACGGTAAGTAGATATCAGAGCTCTATAGCAGGAAAAACAGAAGACGGAAGAGGCATTACAAAGTCAGCTCACAGTGAGTAGATATCAGAGCTCTGAATCAGGAGAAACAGAAGACGGAAGAGACATTACAAAGTCAGCTCACGGTAAGTAGATATCAGAGCTCTATAGCAGGAAAAACAGAAGACGGAAGAGGCATTACAAAGTCAGCTCACAGTGAGTAGATATCAGAGCTCTGAATCAGGAGAAACAGAAGACGGAAGAGGCATTACAAAGTCAGCTCACCGTAAGTAGATATCCGAGCTCTAAAGCAGGAGAAACAAAAGACGGAAGAGGCATTACAAAGTCAGCTCACAGTGAGTAGATATCAGAGCTCTGAATCAGGAGAAACAGCAGACGGAAGAGGCATTTTAAAGTCAGCTAACAGTAAGTAGTTATCAGACAGCATGTCATAAACTTAACATGCTTTAGGGATCACGTATAATATGTAAAAACACTCACTATCATCATTTGCAGATGATGGCACATATCACACCTTGACTGAAAGCCTCTCTATTCTTTATCAACTCTTCAGCCTCATGAAAGTTCATGCACAATGTGTTCTTGATATCATTGGGCTAGTTGACCCCTGCCATTTCTTCACCGAACCTTCTCTTCCATTACTGTTCTGTCTAAACCATTGTTAATTGTTTATGTAAAGAATATCTTCATCGCACATCGAACGTGACCACAAGTGCTTCGATCTCCTCCTGAATGTGTCTTTATGTGTTTTTGAGCTACAAACCCCAGTCTGTTCTAGCTGAGGTAACGGTCAGTGGCTTCGGCTCGGCTTTCCTGCTCCAACTCGTACACCCAGGGTATGCAGTATATGCAGTCTATACAGAAAAAAAAATATATATATATTTTTTCCACGAAACCCAAAGTTCACGGCGTTTAGTCTCTTGAATGACATTGATGATGTCTCTTCTGTCCATGGATGGCCCATTCCTGATAGTAGCACTGCCAGTCAGGGCGTCTGCTCTCTCATTGCCCTCCATACCAGTTCATAAACCATTACAACTACCTGGACATTGTAAGGGTCTTTTAGAAGAGAGAGAAAACAGTACAGAAACACCAATAAATCGTCACGGTCTGAAGAGAATGATGTAGCCCGGAGTGATCAGGTGATCTGATCACTGCTCAACGCCTAGGGGAAGGGAGAAACAATCAGACTCTGACTAGTACCATCAGAACTAGAATTAAGCTCTTGCTGTTGATAATTTGGAGCAAGCGCTTTTGAGAATGTTCCGAGTTTTATTATGTTAATTCTTAACTCATACCTCTAAACCATTAGGGAGTATAATATATTCCATGTTTCAGATCATGAAGAACATCGGTATGTTTTAATGTTCTTGATTCCATCATTACTAAGAATTTTCCTTTTAACATGTATGCCCAAAAGCCCATATTTTCTTTTGGGTGGCTAAAAAGAGTTCATCAGGTGGACCCGGTCTAAAGTAGGTACCGGGTAATGTCCTGGGATGTAAAACAACCAGCCTACGTTGATCATATCACCCATTGAGTGCCGTTTGGTCTAACAAAAACAAAAAAAAATGAGTCTAGCATCGTTTGCTGGAGGCACCCCTGGCATATAAATGGAGTTTTACTCGATGATTTATTTTGTTGCGAGAACTTTGATAAACAATAGAAAGATTGCTTTATTCAGTGGAGTTATTTCCCTGAAACAGATGATCAGAGGTTTAGAGCAACAGCTGTCCCAGAACGTTGAAGAAATCAGCAAAGAGAAGACAACTTCTGCACATGCAATAGAAGGCTTACATAATCAGGTAATTAACTATGTGTACAAGTAAAGTACAGTACTTTGAGGGTCTAACATCGGAGGAGTTTGTAATCAAAAATGGAGTGAAGCAGGGGTGTGTACTTACTCCTACCCTTTTTGAAATAGATTTCTCACCTCTTTTGAAATATGCCTTTCGAGGTCAGGAGCGTGGTATATTCATCTGTTCTCGATCGGATAGCAGCCTTTACAATGCTCGCAGGCTGAAGACCAAAACCAGTATAAGAAAGGTACTTATCAGAGAGCTGCTGTTTGCAGACGATGCCGCAATAACCACCCACTCAGAGGAGACGTTGCAATTGAATGGTAGCTCAAGAAAGTCTGAGAATCGCTGATAAGTTCAATTAAACAATGAAGTTGGTTTATTATTTATATATTCAGTATAATTTGTACACGAGCAAGATCGGGCACTGAAGATAGAACAGGAGCTCTTGGAAAAGATAAGTGTTCATATGAGGGCTTGTTTGGGGGTGTCTTATTCATCCTGAGTGCATCGTCGATGTAATTCCAGCGGCGCTTTCCTATAAAGTTTGATTTATTTTCTTGCTTTTCTCTTGTCTTTTTTGAGTATTGGATCTGAAATTTGTTCAGCGGAGATTCAGTATTCTTCTAAGACATCTGTTCTCAAAATTATCTAATTGTTTTTTGTTTTTTTTAATCAAGAGCTACTGTTGCTTTTGAACTCTCGCACCCATAAGTTAGCACTGAAATCACACAAGAGTTGAAGATCTTAAGTTTTATGTGTTTGCTGAGTGTCTTTGACTTCCATATGTGTGACAATAAATGGCACTAAATGCGATTGTGATTCTTAATGATATTTCTGGCGCTAAATTTCCTTAGGGTGTCCTCTTACTCCCTAGGTATGTAAAGCTGTCGACTTTTTCAAGAATGTGATTGTTTAGTTTGATGTTCTCTGAACTACTGGTAAGATCTAAAAATGTTTATTTTTGCAGTTAATTTATGTTCCTATGTTAATCAAATTAGATAAAAAGTCCCTCACTGTCGCATTTGAAAAACTGGTGAAAAAAACAGTTAGTCCTGGAAAAATCCAGACATATGCCTCCCCCCATCTTTCCCCTACACCCATTATTACAATATGCTGAGATGGTTAGCATCTAAGATCTGGGGGCGGTTAAGTACCATATATGTAACTGAAATGAACCTTGACTTTACTTGGAATGATTCTTGGTTTACACCGACTTTAACATTTAGGGTTGACAACACAAACTCCCCTCAGCTCCTTTGTACATGCTGTCAGTTTATTCAGTTACATTCATTCCCCATGCTTCAATAATTATTCACACTTCTATCACTCGCGATATATTCAAACACTAACCATTCGCGCGACATAAAGACGACATCTTCAACCAAATGCAACCGTCTTCCTCGAATTCTGTTGATCCACTGACCACGAGTGGTCTTCCCCTCGCTTACTCGACTAGCCACAAGTATCTCGTGCTGTCACTTATTGCACGGACTTTCTGCTTGCCACAATGTAATCGTGGAGACCATGCAAAGCAGGGTCATCACACATTATTACAATATGCTGAGATGGTTAGCATCTAAGATCTGGGGCGGTTAAGTACCATATATGTAACTTTATTTCCTCCCCCGCCCCCCTGTTTACCTAATTTAATACCTATTTTAATTACCCTCTATTCCATCATGGCTCCTAAGTAGTGGGCTTTTATGAGAAATATATTGCAGTTGTTTGGCTATTTTACTTTTTTCCCTACAACCATGGTTAGATTTGTCAAGCACGGCGAGATTTGAACCTTGCAGAGCACACCTTAAAACAAGAGCAGCAGAAGTATGCGACTGCGATTGAACAGTTGAACCATCTTAAAGAGTTAACGCAGCTGGCAGAAAAAAGGGCACAAGAAGCAGAAGATCAACTGTTAAAGGTAGCTTCTGTTTTGTCTGACATTTCCTCTTTAATCATTTCTGTTTAGTGGGTTTATTTTTCAGTGCGTACGGTATTACTAGAGACACGGGATGAGAAGGAGAAAGTTGGAGTACATCGTGACAGTGGGAGAGTTGGAGGGGAGAAGAGGCAGATGGAGACCGAGAGAAAAGTTGCTTGACAGTTTGACATCATAGCATAGAGGATCATCTGTGTCAGAATTGATTGAACTAGAGACCACACTTCATATATAGATAATCTATTTCAAGCGAACGAAAGAAGAAGAAGAGGAAAACGAAGAGGAAGAACAAGAAGAAGAAGAATTGATTGAAAGTAAACGAGACAGAAGGTTGTGGATAGGAATGGCCACCAACGCCACACGGCATGGACTTTAAAAAGAAGCAGAAAAAGTGAAACAAATTCGAGCAAGGTGGGGAAACAAGAGAAGTGTCTAGACAACTGTATAATAGGGAAATAACAAGGAGAAATAGACAGAAAATAATTAAACACTCAAATAAGAAACAAATGGGCTGAGGAAAAAACAAGATACCCAGGAGAAATCTTCAAACAAATGTGAAAAGAGGGCAAAGATGCGGGACTAGATCCATCTGTGATATTGACACGAATGTACCGAATTCATGAAAGATGAGGCAATAAGAGAAATGTTCGGACAAACAGCTGGTTTCAACAGTTATAAGACAAAGACGATGGCTAGGTTTTGGGCACATTATGGTGTTGAATAGGCAGAGAATCACCAGTCCGGCTCTGATATGTGAAACAAATGGGCTGAGGAACTAAGGATGCTCAAGAGAAACCCTAAACCAACCGCTGAGAGAGGCCAAAGATGCCGGACTGGATCCATCCATGATATTGAAAGGAATGTACAAGATAGAAGATCATCCTAGAGGGAAAGGTTCAAGGTAGGCGAGCAAGAGGCAGACAGTGTTACAAGTGGAAGGATAACATCAAGAGATGGACGAACAGCAGTATGAGTGAGTGTACATCAAGGGCAAGAGACAGGGCTTGTTGGAGATCCATTGCAGCCAACCTTCATTTTGGAGACGGCACCTGATTGATTGATTGACAAGATAGAATATAATGGAGGAATAGACTGCAAACCTATTTTAGTTGCAGATGGCCAGCCAATGAAGCGTGCCGACATTGGTAATGTCCTTAAAGAGATAGGATGGTCCGAGGGTTTTGGAAGCAGCGTGTCCACGTCACTGATAAGAACACAAGAAATGGCAGTAAAGGTCAGCGCAGCCAAGCAGGAGAGGCAGACCACCGAAGTCTTGTTAACCATCACAAAACTGGCACTATTAACCGCAGGACGCTGATGTATATGTTAGAGGGGATATCTGAGCACCTGTGGGTGTGTCCGGAGTGCTGTGAAGTTGACTGATAACTCAAACTGCAAGCCATTTGAGAGGTACTACCAGAACGATTGTTATAATGTAATGTTTCAGGCAGCGATGGTAGCACGCTATTGCAGGATTCACTAGGCCAGCTCTTCTTCTTTGCATTACCTGGCTGTCAGTTCTGGTTGAAAGTCTTGGATGTTCATCCACTTCTAAACTTTAGTCTTGTACCAAAATTGTTGCATATTTTTCCAGAGTTTTGCATTTGCATTCGTTTAAACGTCTGCCTTAATTGTATACAGCCTGTTGGTTGCTCGCCTCTCAGGCAGATGTACTGCGACTTCGAAGAAACCACACCATATTAGTTAGCGTTTAAGAAATACTTGTTGAGGTGGTTTAGGGAAAAGGGGAGTGGTTGGGGGGGGGGGGGGGGGGGAAAGGGGGGGGGGGGTTCCGCAGTTGGTCTTTTTTCCTGGGACCCACTTTGGGAACCACGTAGCCAACCATGATCCTTGGTAAGTGGACTGGACGCGGCAAAAGGGCTCGTTCCATATATCTCTTCCTGCCCTGATGCTGCGAAGCATTTAAGGAGTAGAGAAAGGATAATGACTTATTATTTTTCTTTGGTATTTTAACAATGCTTAGGGGGCTGCATGGTCTCAAGATATTGTGTCCGCCTCGAGTGCTAGAGGTTTCGGGTTCAATCCTCAGTAAGGGCTGGGATTTTTTCACGTGGACTTGGACTTCTAGTAATTTCCCCTGGTCTCTGGGTAGTGAGATTCGACGCCCGTGTGCATTGTTGAGCAGGTAAAAATCCCTTGGCAGTTGGAAATCGAAAGCTGTCTGGGCAAAATTTGGAGTTCAAAATCTACCCAAAGTATTTCAGGATCCCCGCCGTTTCTGCTTAAGTTAGAAGAAGTAAGGAGCACTTATGGGTTACTGATCCTTTGTTCAAACCTCAAACCTGTGTGCGGTGAAAGTGATCCTTTATAACCCAAATCAATTCTGTAACTATGTGTCTTATAAATGTATATACATTTTCAGCAAAAACTATTAGATGATTTAATGTTGAATGTTGATTTTAAAAAAGCAAAAATTATTGAATGATTGAATGTTAAATGTTGATTTAAAAATACAAAAATTATTAGATGATTGGATGTTTAGTTTTGAATGTTGATTTAAGAACCAACATCATAGTACTCGGTAAACTTCCTTAAGCGCTCTATCCCCATTTTCAGAAGCAAGCGAAGAGTTTTAATTCTTATGGTTTTAGTAACAGTCTGATTGCACAGTCGTCTCGCCTTTTTCTTGTAATGCCATAACAGGTTTGAAAACCGCTGATAAGTTTAATTAACTAATGGATTTGCTTTATATATATATATATATATATATATATATATATATATATATATATATATATATATATATATATATATATTTAAGTATAACTTGTACAGGAGCAAGATCGGGCACGGAAGAAAGAACAGGAGCTCTTGGAAAAGATAAGTACGATGACAGAAGGTGACCAGAAGCCTGGAGACTTGGAACTGGTGAGATGTTTATGTTTATTAATAAATGTGCTGGTTTTGCTTTTCCACTTCAATCCATGATAAAATGTTCCTTTGCTATAAGTTATATATTTTATAAATCAGGAGTGATATCCTCCTTGTATGCCTATGTCTATTTCTTTTTAAAACTGACACAGACTGGTTGAAACATTTACTTACTATTCTCGTGTGTAATTTGTGTGTGTGTGTGTGTGTCTGTCTGTGTGTGTATGTGTGTATGTGTGTATGTGCGGGTGGGTAGGTGGGGGTCACAAGTTCTATACAGTTTTGGGTGTATCTGAGCTGAGTGTAACTATGCTGTCATGTTCCCTATAGTATAGAGAATATATTGTGTGTATGTGTCATTCACGTTACGTCTGGTATTCAGGGAATCACTGTTCCAAATTCATAGTATACGGGTCACCCATAGTTGCTCCGTTCCTGTGTCAACAAAACCCGCACAAAATGTCCACCACTGTCCCTTGTGAACACACTGACAATTCCTGCAGTCTCAGCGAGGCGCTACAGAGTTTTTGCACTGTGAAAATTCTTGCCAGGTAGCTAGTCAAACCATTTTTAAAATAACCATCTAATTAAAGTCAATCCACTTGAGCCCGTGGCTATATACCTAATACGCATAAAAGGCGTGGAAAGGCGGTTAGCATGATGCTGACCACACCACTCATCTTGTGATGTTGGTCCTTCTAGCCCTATACTTTTAACTTCATTCACTTTTACTCTTGACTTTGATGCTGCTAATTTGCAACGGCTGACCAGTTACAGTTTTTATATGAAAAACAAGCAGCAATTAGTTTCCAACATTCACTGTCTTTTTTTTTATCTAAGTCTTCATGACGTTTAGCTCCTATGCTATCATTCTCTCTTTTTCTGCCATCCCCCAAGCAAGTTTTTCTGTATTATGTTAGTTTATATATCAAGATTATTTGAAGCCTGATTTTATTAAGTAATTCTATTAATTTTTATGACAGCTTAACTTGGAAGAGGAAAACAAAAAACATAAAGAGATTGCAATTCAAAATGAACAGTTAAAAATTGAACTACAGAAGTCAGTTCAGGCAGTTGAGCAACTTATCAAGGAAAAGGTATAAACATTTTTATTATTTGCGTTACATGTTCAGTAACAATGTTTCCTTGGTTTGAAGTCAGCTGCTGATTTGGTAGCAGTCTATTTTATATTGGTTTTGATAATAATCGGAGAGAGGTAGCACACGGTTTTACATTGATTTCAACAACAATCGGAGAGAGGTAGCACACGGTTTTACATTGATTTTAACAACAATAGGAGAGAGGTAGCACACGGGTTTACATTGATTTTAAAAACAATCGAAGAGAGGTAGCACACGGTTTTACATTGATTTTAACAACAATCAGAGAGAGGTAGCACACGGTTTTACATTGATTTTAACAACAGTCAGAGAGAGGTAGCACACGGTTTTACATTGATTTTAACAACAGTCAGAGAGAGGTAGCACACGGTTTTTACATTGATTTTAACAACAATCGGAGAGAGGTAGCACACGGTTTTACATTGATTTTAACAACAATTCTCTCTTTCTCGCTCTTTCTCTCTCTCTCATTTTTACTCTCGATATCTTCTTCCCTCCCTCTGTGTGTGAAGAGAGAGAGAGAGAGAGAGAGAGAGAGAGAAAGTGAGTGAGTGACCGTGTGTGTGTAAGAGAGAGAAAGAGAGAGTGAATGAATGTCTGTGTATGTGTGTGTGAGAAAGAAAGTGAGTGAGTGACGGTGTTTGTGTGTGTGTGTGTGTGTGTGTGTGTGTGAGTGACCGCGCGCGCGCACGTGTGTGTGTGTGAGAGAGCGAGTGACCGGGCGCGCGCGCGTGTGTGTAAAAGAGAGAGAGAGAGAGAGAGATTGGAAGAGTGAACTTGTGGATCAACTACTGGATCAAGACGTGTTATGTTTTGACGGCTAAGGCTTTCTTAGTTGACTGAGTTTAGGGACGATTAAGGATAGAACGTTTAGTTTGTGAGAATGTCTTAGTGTGACGGTATCATAATTTAAGTGTTAGTAGGCAGTGCAACGTCATGTGCTCTGTTGACATAGCCCAATGTGTTTGGTGATATCTGTCTGAAGATAATAATGTCGTCGGCATGGTACCCAGGCGACACAGCACCGTAACGTGGTTTGCCCGATCACGCTATCCAGAGCCGTGCAGTAGCACAGGAGTCGTGGTGTAGATTGCAGGGGCGCAGGAAAGAGCTTGGATTGAGGCTGTTGGTTCGGACACGGTTAACGCCTGAAAAAAGCTGGAAGACCAGTGAGTGAGTTGCGATTGTAAAGCACTATGACCGGTTTGGGTAGGGTTATAACTCAAATCACTTCTGAGGCAAACTACGTATCATTTTTGTTATTGTTGTTGTTGTTGTTGCTGTTGTTGTTGTAGGTACAATAAATGCCTATGTGTATGATCTGACGGTCTTGGGTTAGTTGTGTTTAAGATAGATGCCATGTCATGGAGCTGCCAACGAGCCATCGTCATTTGTAAAAAATAAAGCAGTTCGTTCGATGTCAACACATGATACACGCAGTGAGAAAGATGTTTGTGCTCAAATGGAGAAAAAGGTGAGCAGTTTGGTAGCAGATGCATACATTTTGCCTTTCATCACTTACATTCCACCACTTAGGACTTGCCCCTATGTGCACTGTCTCCTTTAGAAGATGTTAAAGTTTATAAATACTTGTAGTGACCAATTACAAGCTCATCTGCTTTGCTGTCTACCACCATTCTTCCTGCTGTGTTGACATGGATTCATGATGCCACAAGTCAAAGCTACATGTAATCATTAGTCTGTTCCCATCTTCATGCACCAAGTCATCAGTGTGCATTTTTATGATAAATCTACGTCAGGTCCAGTCAACCGATAGTGGATTAAAGTACCAACTAAAAACTATAAAAGAAACGAAGATATCTTTGCCATAGGTTCATTAGATTTATTGAAAAACGAACTGAAATGGTTTGGTCACCTGGTCAGAATAAACCAAGCATCATCGGTTGGAGGAGCATACAACATGAGAATGGAAACATCAAGATGCAGAGGAAGACCAAGAAGGACATAGATAGATGAAGAACAATTTAATCTCAGCAGTATCACCATACAGCAAGCTAACGAGCGCGCACTATCCCGGAAACCGATTATTAGTCGTGTCTGCAACACCTAACAGCATTAAGCAGAGAAAGACATTAGATAGACAGAGACAGAAGTGATCGTATTCCTCATTAAGGCTGTGGCTAGACACTTTTCTGCTGGTCTGAAAAGTCATAGGTTCAGATCTGCATCAAGTCAGATTTTTTAAATCTTCTTCTTCTTAGCATTTGCCAGCTGTAAACTCCAGCAGAAAGTTGTGGTTGTTCGTCCACTTATGGACTTTGGTCTTGATCCAAATTTGAGTTTAGCGTGTACGTACATTTTACAGATCTGGCTTTTTGTATGTAGACTGTTGTTCTTTTACCGCTGAGGCAGATGCACTCCGACTGAAGAAACATCCCTAAATAGTAGCCACCTACGACATGCTTGTGGATTGGCAGTGGGTCTATTCTGTGTTCTCCAAAATGGAGCTCTTGACCATCACAGGAATTTTTAAAAAATAATTTACCTCGATCTTTCAGTTTAATCCAGTCTGAAATTGTACCAGAAAATTCCTTGGAAATAAAGGTAACTAGCCCAGTAATGGCAATATTGTCTACTGAGTTTGTTAATGGTCTATAAAATATATAAACAAATTTACATGTTTTGGTTTACTTCCCTCTGGTCCTACATTCACTTTTCTAAACGCAGTTTCTTTTTCCTTGAGGAGTTTGAAAAAACAGACTACAAATACTCAACTAACAACTGAAATGTTTGGCAATACAATTTTGAAACGTGCTTATTAGGTTAGGTAGTCGCCGTGGCGGAGCGGCTAGACGGATCGGAAGGTCGTAGGCTCGCTCCCTGGCGGAGCCAGACTTTTTTCAAAAATAACTTTGGCTGGTCCACCCGGCCTTGAGTGGGTATCGGGTGCAATACCGGGAAGTAAAGGCTGCCAGCGGGATGCTGACCGCATCACCTATCTTGTGATGATTGGTCTATAAAATATAGGTCTAGCCCTATATGCCCTATAGCCTAAAGGCGTGGAAAAGGATCCTTAACTTACTTGTTTGGTGAATTAATATTGACTTGATGAGATGGTTAGCTGAACCAGGGCTGGTTTGATTGCTTGGTATTCTGTGAAATTCTGAACTATCCAGCTTCCAGGTCTTTAGCAATCCATCTTCTCCATCTGCTCCTTGATATTTCAATTTTTATTTTGGACTCTCTCACTGGGTAGTTAGGTAGTTGTACCCAACTAGTATGTCACACAAGCGATTAACACCCGGCGACACAAAGTGCCACCATGCGGATGAGAATTACCCGTGGAGAGGTCCCCCCCCCCCCCCCCCCCCCATGGCTAGGACATATTTTTGCGCTGGCTATATTCAGGGCCCCCGACGGGGGCTTCAAGTAACAAAAAAATTGCATCCCAGGAGGAGACGACTGATTAAGTTATACAAAGACACTCTCTCACTTTCAGCATCATTAGGTTCATTCTCACTAGGGATTCGAACAATTTTAGTAGTGAATGGTGAAATTAAGCTCAGTCTGTCTAACATTAATTATTAATGGCGATGGAATAAATGCGTGATTGTATCGTTGCCTGTCGCTGCCTGATGTAATTAACTCACTGTATAGCAGGAACATGATGATTCACCACTGTTGTATAAAAACAGATTGCTGACCAGGCATCAGAGTTCTATTCCCGGATGGAAAAGTCACTGGGAGACGCGGCTGCATGCCATGCTCAAGAGGTAGAAGAGTTAAATGCCAAACACCAGCAAGACCTGGAGCAGCAAGCACAGCTGAGTAAAGCAGAACTGGTGATGATAGAGAAACACTATCAGCAGAAGGTGGATAAGCTGGAGGAGAGGTAAATGCTCATGCACAGGTAATCAACTGTTTTACCCTGTGGATCTGTAAACATGTTAAATATGACCGGTTCTTTTTCCGTTTGCATATTGTTAACGAAAACGCATCCTTGTACTTCACCAGAGGATTGAACCATAGAGCACCCAGCAGACAAGAGAACATAGAGGCCATTCCTTCATTTTGGTTTTTAAGTCCCTAAAAATAATGATTTTTAATATTTTTTTTTTCATCATGATTCTCAAATACCAGGGCAAAAATGTGTGTGAAGGGATTTAATCACAAAAATAAAACTGGAGCTATGAATTAAATGGTTACCTTTTTTTTTGGGCCATTAAAAACGCTGGTTTGTTGACTTAGCCACATCCAGCAAAGTGGCGTAATCGTGAGATTACTATGAGGCCACAATTGGACGCCGCAAAAATGCATCAAAGAATATTGGTTGTTTGATTAGGAATTGACATCATAGCACTCGGGACATTCTCATAAGCGCTCCATCTCCATCTTCAGCAACTCCAATCCCGATGACGCCAATAACTGTCTGATTGTCTATCCTTCTCGCCTTCCCCTTGAGTGTCGAGCGTCGGTAACTCCTCGCAGCGCCTTCTCCTCAGACCATGATGATCTATTTGCGCTTTCGCACTGTTCACTCGCTCCCACAGGGCCCTCACAACATCTAGCTTGTCATTTATCAGTTCACCACCAAGTGGTGCAGAACCGGCCAGTCTATCTGTCTGATCGTTTCCCAACACACCGGCATGACCTGGAGGAAATATCCAAAAGATTATAACTACCCGTGACCTCTAAAGGGACGCCTGCCACTCTGCACGGAGCATGCCTGTCTCCACCTTTCTCAACACGCTCTGTGAGTCAGTTACAATCACGGCATGTGTATACAACTGATTCTAAAGCCAGTGGAATGCAGCAGTGACTACCTCCGCCTCCATTCTCAAACTAGACAATGTGATATCGAATGCCAGGCTTTGCTGCACTAAGCGACGTCCATTCGTATTTCTTTTCAACACAGAGCCATCTGTATATACAACCACATCACTTGGGCAGGTATAGTCATGAATCATTTGTTGAAATTTTGATTCTGCAGCGCGAGCTAGCCAGTCCCTCAAAGTGATAAGAACCCTATACAAGTCTGAAAGTCGCTCGGACACGTTGACCCTCTCCTCACATGCGCAAATTTAAAAAGGCCTGCATACAAATCTGATTGTGTTTTCGGTTTGCGCAATCCAAGAGCTTCCTCTTTTCAGTCTGAACCTTTAGCTCTACCCCAGGGCTTCATGCAGGAGGTGCTTCTTATCTGCAGCTACTCTGAGATATGACTTTGCCTGCAGAACATTAAGCCTATCTGCAAAAGTAGGCAGTGCAAGCATATATCGCATACATACTACCGGTGTCTCCCTTGTACATCCCAGAATTACCCGCATGGCTTCATTCCGTATGGACATTCATTTAAAAATGCATGTTTTTTTTTTAATCAAGCCAAATAATATCTCAAATAGCTGGAAAAACATCCTCACGGTCCAACCAGCATCCCCGAAAGGGGAACTTTAGGTTAATTATGACTAGCTTATGTGGGCCATATAAAATAGCCTAGCATTGCTCGTCACCAGGTACTGAAAATTCCCCAACATGGGAAGCAATTGTTTATTTTAAAGCCCCACCGCAGCTGACGTCATGAGTCCTAAAATAACCTTACGGGTGAAGGAGTTTCTGGGACTTGTGCCCGAGTTATTCGCATCCGAATGGTGGCACTTTGTGTCACCCGGTGTTTATCGCTGGTTGTACGGTCGTGGTGGGGGTTGACTTTTCCTCACTTGCCACCAGGTAGCTCTGAAAAAGACTCCTGCAGTGTGGACGCGATCAAAGGAGTTAGTTTGCTGCGTATCCTTTACACGACGTTGCTGAACCAACCCCAGCACTTTCTGGCTGTTGTGGTTTTTCTAGGCAAATTTACGTCCAGTAGTTTGCCATTGCCCTCTGGACGGTCGGCTCTCGGTACCACGGTCGAAACCATCGCAAGACAAACCGTCCGCAGCAGGGATCGAACCCGGCATGCTGACATTACGAAGCGTGTTCGCAACGCCTAAGCCACAGACGCCGAGGATCAAAGTAGACAGACCCAAATACTGTCCCCACCGGCGAGGCAGTCGTCTGTAGCCGAGCGAATGGTCGACCCGGTCACCGATGTGTAATATCCCAAGTCGTTTTTGTGTGGCATATATAGTCACACCCACAGCATGCACAAATCCGTAAATGCCACAAACACAGCTTTCTTTGGGTGACTTGATTAACTCTTTCATTACCAAGCAAGTAACAGTTTGTTGTTCATTAACTATTGTTTATATGAAATGCATTATAATTTCGTTGCCGCAATATTCTGTTTTATTACCCACTTGTCTTAGTTGTTAACTTTTTCTGTCCCAACTTATTCTGTCCCAAACATGCTTATTTTCAACTCAATAAACTTAGAATGTATTCCGCTGTGGTACTGAAACTTTAGGATAGAAAATGTGGAATTAAGAGTTAACATTTTTAGTCTTTCAAGGTTGCACTCAGTTTTTTCACCGATTAATCCTGTCAGTACAATTCAAGCCACCGTGTGTTCCTTCATTACTCTACACATACATACTTGATATATGCAGTTCAAGTTTTCTTTAGCTTTTCTGAAGAAAATAATCTTGACACGTTTTATCCATTTCATTCTTCCATATGTTTCATTATAATATTATTCAACAGTTTTAAAACTGTCTTAGCCAGTGATTCAAAGATAATAATAGTCATTGAATAAAAGATAATCATAGACATTGATTCAACATAAATCTTAGCCAATGGATCCAACACCGTCTTAGCCGGTGATAATAAAACAATCTTAGCCAGTGATCCGAAGTTAATCGTAATCATTTGAAGGTAAATTATAGTCAGTGATCCAAAAACAGGTTAAGCCAGTGGATCCAACACGGTCTTAGCCAGTGATTCCTACACAGTTTTAGCCAATGATTATAAAACAATCTTGTCGGTGATTCAAAAATAATCGCTGTCAGTTATTTAAAGGGAATAATAGACATTATTTCAACAAAAATCTTAGCCAATGGATCCATCACAGTCTTAGCCAGTTATTCTTTTTCTATCTCAGTCTATGATGCCAACACAACCATAGCCAGATTCCAAAACAGTGTTAGCTTGTCATTTCAACACTGTCATAACCAGTAAGACAACATAATCTTAAACGGGGATTCCAACATAATCTTAGCCAGTGAAATCGCCAGTCTTAGCCAGTTATTCTTTTTCTATCTCAGTCTATGATGCCAACACAACCATAGCCAGATTCCAAAAACAGTGTTAGCTTGTCATTTCAACACAATCATAACTAGTAAGACAACATAATCTTAGACAAGGATTCCAACATAATCTTGGCCAGTGAAATCCTCAGTCTTAGCCAGTACAGAGCACTGTGTGATTTATTTATTCGATTTCAAAATAGTATTAACCAGTTATTCCATCACGGACTCAGTCAGTGATTCCAACAGTGTTTTAGTCAATGAATCCAACACATTGTTAGCTATCGATTCCCTCACAATCTTAGCCAGTGATTATAACAAAATCTTAACCACTAATTTTAAACCAGTGTTAACCAATGATTCCAATACAGTCTTTGCCAGTGATTCCAATAAAGTTTTAAACTTTGATTCAAAAACATTGTTAGCTAATGAGTAGTCCAATACAATCTTAGCGAGTGAATCAAACGCAGTCTTAGACAGTGATTCTAACAGGGTTTTAGTCAATGATTCCAACACAGTGTTAGCTATTGATTCCAAAACAATCATAGCCAGTAATTCTCACACAATATTAACCACTAAATCCAACGCCGCGTTAGTCAATGATTCCAACGCAGTGTTAGTCATTGATTCCTAAGTAACTTTAGTAAACAAATCAAATCCTTTTTAGTAAGTTATCTCAAACAAACCTCAATGAGTCAAAAATAATATTAGTACATGGATGCAAACAATTGACAATGATTCAATTATCATTTTAGGCAAGGAGTTCCATAACAGTCTTAACCAATTATTCCTAGACTCTTGTGTATTAACGAAAATCACCGTAGCTATTGTATTTTGTAGACAGTGTTTTTAATGCAAGAATCTCAAAATCAGATTGCTGGTGTTGACGAGAGAAAATACGTTGCTGAAAGATTCGGAAGTCAAATTAGAATCTCAAAGGTAGAATCCATCATCATCATGTGCTGTGCATTCGTGTAGGCTATATTCTTCTTCTACTTCTTCTTCTTCTTCTTCTTCTTCTTCTTCTTCTTCTTCTTCTTCTTCTTCTTCTTCTTCTTCTTCTTCTTCTTCTTCTTCTTCTTCTCTTCTTCTTCTTCTTCTTCTTCTTCTTCTTCTTCTTCTTCTTCTTCTTCTTCTTCTTTTTCTTCTTCTTCTTCTTCTTTTTCTTCTTCTTCTTCTTCTTCTTTTCCTCCTCTTCCACCTTTACCTCAGTGAAGTGTGAAAAATGGGAGGAGGGATGTAACGTTCTTTGGTGAGCTCTGTCAAGAGCACTATTAAGATTGATGTTCATTTCTGTAATGCTGTTCTTAATGTCATCCATCGATATTATATCGACAGACAAAGAATGACATAGTTCAGCAGTCTAGTGAGAATGCAACCACCAAACCAAAGCGCATCATCATCATCATCAGGTGCCTTGCCGACTGGCGTGGGCGATCATGCCTCTCCATAATCCGCGATCTCCTGCAGCATGTATCAGTTCGTGTGCCGACACACCTCTACGCCATGCAACAAGACGGTCAAGCATCTTCTCTCGTTGTCTTCCTCTATCCCTCCTTCCACAGATCTTTCCAGTGGTCACAACATGTTCTATTTTCCCTCTTCTCATAACATGGCCGAAAAATTATGACTGTCTCCTTCTGATGTCAGTGATAAGTTGCATATGAAACATTTTTGCATCAGAACATCTGAGAGAAAGGCGAAAGAAAGACCAAGAAACAGATGGATAAATAGTACAGCAGAAACCTGCAAAAAGATGAACAAATCCGTGACCTAGGCCACCCGAGAGTCACGAGCCAAATTAAAAAAAAAACACACACACGCACACACACGCACACACACACACACACACCCACGCACACACGCACGCACACACGCACGCACACACACACATTGGCTTACAGTCTGGTATCAGTGAGACGACAAAAGAAAAAGAAACACAAGGAACCTACCTGGAAACTGTTCAACGCATCAGCGGTCAGCCAACTGTCTATCCTTTTGGCCGTATGTGATGCAGTGGCCATTGATCAAATTGTGTAATAATAATTGATACAGCCGTTGCCTGGGAGTTTATGCATGAAGTTAATTCATTCCAATACACTATGGTGACAAGAAAAGCTGCAGATGATTTGGCATCAGACAGCTTAGCATCGATTCCAGCTACAGCATGAAGATCAACAGGTCAGAGAGCAAGGGCAAACTTTTAAACTATCTTCTTCCTTGTTCACCGGCTGGGAGCGGTTGAAATTCCTGGTTGTTTATCCATATGGCCCTGAGTTTTGCGTGTACATCCGTTTTCCTAGCATATTTGTGTGCAGTTTGCTTTTCCTTGCCACTCAAACAGATGCACTCTGAATTCGAAGCCCCCAATTAGTCGACTTCTACGACAGGCTTATTGGGAGGGCAGTGGGTCTATTCTTGTTTTCCCCATAACGGAATCCAAATGGGGTGATTCCTAATTCAGCATGGCGCATTCACTTTTGAATAGCATGGAGTAGCCAGTCTTATGTCAGTCACCCTTAGTCCCCTGTTACAGTATTGATGGTAAGTAATAGTAGTAAAATATCCTTTTCCACCCTTTCGGGCCTATTGGGCTAGACCTATAAATATTGATGATAAGTTACAGTTACTATTCTTTGTTTCTCCTATTATCTGAATATCATTCAAACAGAGTGTGATGGTGACTTTAGAAGAATCCTTTTTTTTTTTTAAACATGAACAAGATTTTATTGAATAAATGTAACCAAAAATAAAATCAACGTGTATAGGCTAGTAGAGTGAAGATGGTGTTACTGATGAAATTTATTCATATGAATATTACTAGTAGAGGATTTATACCCCACTAGGACATCACACAAGCGATAAACACCCGATGACACAAAGTGCCATCATGTGGATGAGGATCACCCGTGGAGAGGTCCCAGAAACTGCGTTCAGCCATTAGACCATATTTATGGTCGGGCTATATTGCGGCCCCTGGTAAGAGCCAGGGTGGGACTTCAGAATAACCAAAAAAAATTGCATCTCACAAGGAGATGGATAGAATTTTTAGGTGAAATTCATATGAAATTTACACATAACTCATACAATTTGAGAAAATAAACCTTGGACAGTTCTCAGTTTAAGACCCTGCCTATCTTTTTCCATTTTGTCGTCCCCGCTTGCTATTTTTCGTTCCATCTATCCAGGCTGGACGTGCTAAACAAACTTCAGGCAATTATGCAGATTCAGTGGAACGAGACGGTCTCGCTTCTAGTTGATACGCCTCAAGAGAAGGTAGCACTCTTTTAATATTAATGGTGGTACTGGGGTGTATTATTTATCTGTGCAGAGATGGTAACTTCACAAACATTCATTAACCGGTCCCTGCGTAGAATAAAAGGAAGGAATTGGTATGAAAGAATCACTAATATAGAGCTTTGGGAGAGAACTAAACAAGTCCCAGTGGAATAAGGGTGAAGAAAAGACGCTGGTGTTGCATAGAACACACGTTGAAAACACTAGAGAACAATATAACTAGAATTTATTTGCATTAGAACCCACAGGGGCATAGAAATAAAGAAAGACCACACGACCACACACCTCCCCCCCCCCCCCCCCCCCCCCCCCAACATACACACAAAAACACACAGTTTAAAAGATGGTGAGGGCTGCGTACCTACCCTTTAACAAGCATGTCGTAAGAGCTGCTTTATAAGGATTGTTTCATTTAAAGTCGGAGTACATCTGCATGAGAGACGAGGAACAAACAGTCTGCATAACGAAACGAGCCGGATCTGTAAAACTGTGAAATAGACGTGTACACAAAACTGCGGTTCTGGGACAAGACCTAAGTGTACGGGATTTCAGGACCTTTGTTACCATGTACATGTTGCTGTATTTCTTCTCAAACCTCAGCTCTCAACCTATCTTGAGTACGTTTCTACATTATTCATTCGATTCCTAATGTGTTTTCTCTTCAAGATTAAAGATTACTATTGGCATCTTTCCGTCTTTCCAGACGATAGTGTTTTATTGCGTTATGGGGAGGCATGAGACTCACAGCCCATGGCGATGGCAAGTGTGACTGGCAAGATCCGTCCTAGTTAATAAGTCTTCCACAATTTTTGCAGGGAATTTCTGGATTATTGTTGTTAACATTTGTGTTTAGTGCGTTTCTTCTCAGACGCTTAGCTTTTATCCTTTCTGTGATCATTTCTTTCTTGATTCTGATTTCCTTCCTGATGTACCCCCTCCACACAACAAAGTCCATGACATTTTGTTCCCACGAGTCCACCTCAGTACATGTATCATTCATGTCCCGATTGCACACAACTTTATATTGTAGTTGAGGTCTGCCTTGAAATCTTCTGCAGGTCTTTAATTAATCATACAAGATTTCTTTAGGGACTCTGTAATCCTCCATTGTGCAGACGTAACCTAACCACTTGAGACTTCGTAGACTGAGCATTGAGAAGACTGTTGCTCTTTTCAAAGCTCTAGTGTTTGGGGTCTTGTCCTGCCACTTCATGCACGATTTTCTTCTAAGGTTAAAGACGGCTTCAGATAAAAGCAAAACATCAGACGTCTTGGCATCAGTTGGTTGGGAACCTATGTTCTAAAGCAAAGTTATTCAACTTGTTTACACTCCTAGACAGGGAACATCGAAGAAATATATCACCACCTAACTGTTGCAAGGGCAAAAAACAAATGAAGACAGAAATGATTCAATAATAGATGATTCGATGGAAAATATTGGTGGGCTGTAAGGACATGGCCCGATGTCGGCCTGTGAGCCACATGTTGAAGAACTTGGTTCTAAAGGAAAAGGCCATGGCGTTGGTGCTGGGATCCCATTGTGGGGTAAACAATAGACCCACAGTGCCCCCCCCCCCCCCCCCAACAAGCATGTCGTATGAATCGACTATTTGACGTAATCCTTCTAAGTCGGAATATATCTGCCTGAGCGGCAACAGTCTGCGTACAAATAAGCCAGATGCATGAAATATATGTTCACACAACACTCAGATTCTGGAACAAGATTAAAGGTAGGAAGTGGACGAAAGCCCAGAGCTTTCCGCCAGAGTTTACAGCCAGCGAACACGAAGAAGAAGATAAACATTAACTCTTTGGGGACCTAGGAACACACCCTCAGTTGACTTATAACTAATTCCACTGACCTCTGGAACTGAAAGGGTTAGGAATATTGCTCTACCTGATCATTTGTAACATTTGTTGACTGTCTAGCAGAAATCACCCGGTTCCCCACTGTCACGTGAAGACAGCCATCAACTTGCTGTGGATCAAACGACACCTGTCACCACCGTTAGCCAGGATTTATTAAAGACACAACCAATGCTGAGCCAGGCTAACGAGACGAGTCCTCGAGACATCCTCTCCTGTCGGTATGCCCCGTCTGCCTCTTCAGCTGCTGTGGAGGTCAGAGACAATCTGCGCACAACACCAGGGGTAGAGAACACTTACAAAGAGTAAGTCTGTGACAACTTAATTTAATACGGATAGTGATTTGTTAAATTATCAGTTTTGATTTAAACGTGCTTCTATTCCAATGATTTAAGCTTAAAAGAAGAAGAAAATAGTTTACACCTGAAGTTTAACGAAGACATCATGACACTGAAGCTGTTAGTTGGGAAATTGGACTTAGTGGATTAATATCTCATTCTTCTTCGCGTTCACCTGCTGTAAATTTCAGTGGGAAAAGTTATGGTTATTAATCCACCGTTCGAATTTAGGTCGCGGCGTCCGTGGCTAAGGCGTTGCGAGTCCGACTCGTAAGCCAGCATACCGCGATCGAAACCCACTGCAGGCTGCGTGGATTTTTGTCGTGGTATGGGACGTCGCAAGTCGACCCAGCCTAAAATGGGTACCAGGATGGGCTGTCCTGGGAAAGAAAAGACAGGCATTGCATTATCCACAGAGTGCTGATGGTCTGTAAAAATATGGGACGCTCTGCCCATGTGCCCGATGCGCCGAAAGGCGTGAAAAGGGAACTTACTTTCACTTTTTACTTAGAATTTAGGTCTACTTGGACGTTGCGTGCACATCCATTTCACAGACCTGATCCACGTGTCAATTATTATAATTCTTTATTTAGGAGTACGCCAATTATTAGTCAAACAAAGATCATAAGAACATGGAAAAATTAAGGCTACTTGCCAAAATTCGTGTTGATTTGTTCAATAATTTTGAGATTTGTTAAAATGTGATGACTGGGAAGTGTTTTGGAACGTACTATTATTGTTCCACATAAATATACAGAGGGGGAAACCCTTGAGGCCGTTACATGTTATATATTTAAAAACTAACAGAAAATGTTTTGATCATCACTCATAGACAGAAGTAGAAAGATGGAAGGACACACTAGACAACATAAACATCTAAAGCTGTAGTTACCGTACCGGGAATTGAACCTGTTACCTCCTGACGACGTGTGCGCATCGCTATGGAAACAAATGGACTAAGAACATGGTCAACCAGGGTGTCTTTCCATCTTTCTACTTCTTTGTATGAGTGCCGATCAATACATTTTCTGTTACTTTATTAATATATAATTGTTTCAGTAGCCCACCGGTTGCACACACATCCCCCCGCCCCCTTCTCAATTGTCCTTACTTGTCGCATGCATATTTAATTACAAATTTACACACATTTTTGCACATCTGACATCATTTCTTCTATCAATTTTGGTTCTAAATTGTTCTCATAATGTCTCTTTTGTCTAGTATACACTTTTGTAACTGCTTTTGAAAAAAAAAAATCAGCTGTTCCATTCCATTGCTATTGTACCAAATGCTCCAGTGAAACAGTCAAACCAAGGCGCCCTCCTACCCCTCTCTTTCCTCAAGCTTAGGAATAACTTGCCAACAGTCACAACCACAAGGATCTCCTCCAAATCATATACCAACTGTTCTTCTGAGAAGTCCCTTATGGACGAAGCGATCAACAGTCTTTATCCACGCCAGAGTTGGATTAGAGTTTATACAGAGGGATCAACCAAGAGGGCAACCAGACATATATGAGGAGGAATATAGAAAGAATATTGGTTTAAAAATTGAGCAATCTATAGCAACAGGTTCATATTCCTCCAGCTACTACAGAACAGAAGCAGGTGCAATTCTGATGCATGATGCACCTGAAATTTTAAAGTTTTCTGAAGGAAATAGTTGTAAAACTACTCCGGATCTTAGTGGATACACTTCAAATGATGGTTAAAAAGTGTTAGTGTAAATTTGATTGAAGTAAGTGCAAGAGTCTAATGTCTAGACTGCACAGTAACATCATCTGGAGGTTGTGGCATTGAGATAAGGAACTGAATCATTGATATTTCCCTTTCTTATTTTTGATGAGTCTACTTGACTTATGGCATTATTCTGCTCAATCTTTTTTCTTTTTCTTTAAAAGCTCTAAAACCCTCTGAGGTGTTCTTTAGCTGAGTGGTTTTCAAACTACACCGCCCCCCCCCCCCCCGCGCGTATTCCCCCAGAAGAGGGTCAGGGATGTTTCAAGGGGGCAGTCAAGCAATTTTGAAATTGAGTACATTTGAAAAAAAAAATCTGTCATACTAAATGCTTTTTGTTTCAGTGTAACTATAAATAAAATAGTTTTTAAAACGTTTTATATAAGTAAAATAGTTTTTAAAACGCTTTATATAAATAAAATAGTTTTTAAAACGTTTTATAAAACAAAGAGCCAATGATATTCTTGTTTTCATGAGCAGTGCGTGAGTCAGACATTAGCAAGATCAAACAGTGTCCGCCATCAGCGTGATATTTGGACTCCAATTTACCAGTTGTTTGGTGATAGTTCATAATGTGAATACGCATTGATCTGTATGGATATTTTTTTTTTTGGGTCCTCTCCACACTCTTGTTAAAAGTTGGAATGTAAATTGTTGTCACATATTTAAGCATATTTTTTTTTTTTGAAAACTTGGAAGGTTAGGTATGGGGTGTGTTGGGGGGGGGGGGGGGAGGGAGGGGGTCTTGCTTTGTTCCATGGGGCACCACCTAAAACAAGGCTGTTGAAAACCACTGCTTGAGCTGCTGCGACATCTGTCTCTCTTGTGTAGCTTGCTTCAGATTGATTGCAGCACAATTTCGTGTTCACATATGTTTCGTCTATGACAGATGTGAAGTCTACAGGACTTGGTCTGTAAAGGAAAAGGAGCTACAACTCTCAGAAAGCGGTCAAGCTTGCCATCACAGCTTGACAGATTTGGTGACGCCTAAAAGTAATTCCCAGCAGAACTTCTATCATCAGGTACTGTATTCATAATATTTGCATCAATAAAATGAGCATTTTTTAAAAAAAAATATTTTAAGAAAAGGAGTTAATAATATCAGATTTGCTTAACAGTTGTTGTCCTTGTTGTTTCTCCATCACAAGTGATGATGACCAGGTTGATAATTAGGTTTTGTGAGTTCGCAGATGGATAATAAGGCAAATTCTAGCACTGAAAGTTCTTGATCAGTGGGGACAGGGAACTGAAACCGCATCCCTCTGGTTATTTGCTTCGGTCTCTTTCCTGGCTTGTCTTTTCTGAATTTCTGCTGCAGTTCTAGCAGCTTCATTTTTTTTTTTTGCTCACCGTAGAAAATTTGTTTTAGCAGTCGGTGGTCAGGCGTGCAGATTGTTTGACCTGCCTAGCCAATTTGTAATTGGTTTTAGAATGGAGTGAATACTGGGCAGTTCAACTCTGTCAAGGATTTTAATGTCAAGGATCCGGTTTTACTGTTTTATGTTTAGTTGTTTGTTGTTTGTTTTAGTATCCAGAAGCCATGAGTTGTTAACCATTAGGCTAGGTATTATGGATATCGCAACCTTTCGGCCTTGATTCCATTGTAAATACCGTAAATCTGGGAGAAATGTGGCTTTCCTGCCCACCCACGGGATTGAGCCCGGACCACAAGGAGCTCGTCACCCGGTCTCCGCGCAATCCAGTTTAGCCAACTACGCTAGAGAGCCGGGCTTTTATGTTTGGTAACTTTCTGTGGCATGCTATATGGGAATGGTTCAGCTTATTAGCATGGCGCTGATCAACTGTCCATGTTTCACATGCATAGAGAAGTACAGGAAGTACAACAGCTTTGTACTCATTGAGCTTCGTCTGCAGGCTTATGCCAGTGCTTGATAGTTTAAGTGTACCAAATAGCAGTCAAAGCGACATGAATGCCATGACACTATATATAAATATCAAACCATTATACTACTTGAAGTGTCACGAATACTACACTACTTTCTTCCTGGGGTGATACAATGTCATACCACCATGCCACTTGAATTGACATGAATGTCAAACCATTCATTATCATTAATTTCCACTTCTGTCGTTAAGCGTTGTGGGGAGAAACAGTTTGCGATCCACTGCTTGATGGGCAGCAATGGCTATTGTCATTCAATGGTCGATGTAGCAGCTCTTTAATATCATCAATCCATCGTCTCATAGGACGGCCTCTTGATTTCATTTCGTGTCTTTTGATGTGTAGCGTCTGCGTTGGTAGTTGTTTGTTCTGGCTGCATGGTTACTAAATAACCAAACCATTTGATCTTCTGTTCTCAGTGAATTTGCTGCATGATTTTATTCCCACAGTCTGTCTGATAATATCATTTCTAACTTTGTCTGGGATAGTTAAGTTGGCGGCTTTTCTCATGCATCTCATTTCACCGGTGTTAATGTTACGTAGGTTAGCCTTTGATAATGTCCAAGTCTGGCACTGGTAGAATAGTGTTGATATGAATATGCTGTTTATAATCTGTTTCTTGGTGCTCATACTTATGTTTGAATGTTCTTATAACGGTGTCAATTGGTATATAAGTGCACTGGCTTGTTTGCATCTTGTTTCTATTTCCCAGTATATTCTCCCATCCTCCAAGAATATACTTCCTAGATATTTAAATTCTTTAACTGGTTTCAGACAAGTACCAAACAACCCAATATGTAGCGGACTAGACATGCTGCTGGCCTGCATCATTATCATCATGTAGCAGGTCCTTTGCAGAACGTCGCTCTCATCACAGTCTGCCTGAAAGAAACTCGGTCTCTCACCAGTTTCCCTGCCTCATATACTTTCATACTCAAGGAGTCACTCATATCCTGTGCCCATCTTCGTGTCGGTCGGCCCCTGCCCCTCCTTCCTGGTACCATGCCTTCTGCTATAGTTTATTTTCCAATCCGTTGTGGCGCTTGATATGACCAAAATATTTCAGCTTCCGAGAAAGGATGCTGTTTATTAGCCAATCTTCCTCGATGTTCAGATCTTTTAGGATGTCAATATTTCTCCTCTTTTTGGTCCAAGATATTCTGAGAATCTTTCTATAGCATTTCAACTCAAAAGCCCCTATTCTCTTTCTTAAGGACTGAGAGATGGTCCACGACTCACATTCGTATGAGCTGACTTGCATTACTTCAGTATTTGTAGTATTTATTTGTCTTCTGCATGTTGAACTTAGCCTGCGCAAATGTTCTTGCAGTCTACTCCTCACATTGTAGAACAAGCACTGATCGTCTGCTAAAAAAAGGAAAAGCTTGTTTATTGGGTGTGGATCTAATTCTTCCTCTGGAAAGTGAAATATATAATTTTCTGGATTGTCTTTGGTCGACTGCTTTAAACCTGGCTTCTTTTGATATTCTGTCTCTGTATTTAGTAAATAAGAGAGAAGAGAGCACACACCCCTGCCTCTCCCCTGCATTGATGGTAAAACATATCATATATGCCTTCTTGTGCTCTCACTGCGCTTTTGGAAGTTTGGTACATGGCCACGCTGTTAATTCCATCTTGCAATTTACAAATAACCGGTGAACTGTATGAGAATGTCAAGCTTTATAATCTGCGTTGTCATATTCCCAGCCACTAAATTGTTACAATAAGTCAGATCTGAACAATGGCATCGGATTCTTAGCAAACTGTGAACAGATGAGCACAATACCAGCTTCTGAAGGAAATCATCATGAACAACTCAGGTACAGATACCATACACTGTCTATGAAGTCTCCACAAAAAGCAACGCTAGAGTGCAGATCAGGTTAGCAATGTCTTACATTTTATATCCTATCACTAATGTACTAACATCTTTATTATCACTAATGTACTATCTAAAATCTTCTGTTCTGTTAGTACATAAGCAAGATTGCAGAACTTAAAGCACCAGGTGTTTGAAGGATATTGACATTTACTGATGATGTTCTTGCACATGGGCAAGGGAGTGACAGACAACGGATAGCCCAAGAGCTCCAGGCAACTGAAGACAAGGTTGACTGGTCTGCAGAGCTGGAGGCTGTCATCAACTCGGACAAGGAGGCCGCTTTGTGGTGCTCTCTAGACAATAGAATTGTAAGAGCTAACATTCCAAGCCTCACAGTCAATAATAGTAACACCCCGTGTGGTATCTGGGGCCCCATTGTGGGGGAAAACAAGAATAGACCCACTGCCTACCAAAAAACATGTCGTAAGAGTCGGCTAATTGGTAGCTTCCTTTGAAGTCGGAGTGCATCTGCCTGAGAGGCAAGGAACCAACAGTCTGCATTCAAGTGAACCAGATCTGTTAAACTGATGCACATGCAACACTCAGGTTCTGGAGCAGGACTGCAGTCCAGGTGTGGACGAACAACCAGAACTTTCCGCCAGAGTGTACAGCTGGTGAACGCGAAGAAGAAGAAGAAGAAGAAGAAGAAGAAGAAGAAGAAGAAGAAGAAGAAGAAGAAGAAGAAGAAGAAGAAGAAGAAGAAGAAGAAGAAGAAGAAGAAGAAGAAGAAGAAGAAGAAGAAGAAGAAGAAGAAGAAGAAGAAGAAGAAGAAGAAGAAAAAGAAGAAGAAGAAGAAAGAAGAAGAAGAAGAAGAAGAAGAAGAAGAAGAAGAAGAAGAAGAAGAAGAAGAAGAAGAAGAAGAAGAAGAAGAAGAAGAAGAAGAAGAAGAAAAAGAAGAAGAAGAAGAAGAAGAAGAAAAAAAAAGAAGAAGAACAGTAACATCAAAAGAGAAAGCAAACTGAGGTACCTAGGTATCACTTTCGATAGAAGCCCATCCTATATGGATCAAGTTGTCTGGCCCTGGAGGGGGTGTGAATCTGTCAGGCTGGGGTAGAGATATTTGCTCCCAGCCTGGTACAAAAGTACTGTCTCAAAAGAGACTGCTGCTAAGCTCCCTGTTCCCTCTCCATAATAGAAAACAACGAACGGACGAATTTTATTCTCAACGGAGTGAGCAAGGCCTGTGTTGCAACTTCACATCTTCGGAGAGGAGTATTATTATGTAATTAGATAACGAACCAAGGTCTGTCAAATTTTAAGTTCATTCATGTTATTCTTCTCCTGTCCTACTCTACATGCCGTAAAGTTGTTGCATAGAGGAGTTAGATGTAGTTTCATGTCTTCTGTTGTTTGTGCGAAAGCTTTTGTTAATGTATTATTGCGTTTTTGTAGTCTCTCTTTTACTCCCTCCTCCCATCTCTTTCTTGGTCAGCCTCTTGACTTGTAGACTACTGTATTCATGAGCTGCTGGCTCATTTTTGTTTCATTCTGACCAGTTGACAATACTTTTCTTGAATAAAGACAATGTACTTCTAAAGATGAATTTGGAATATTTTTTTGTAAATAATCAGACTCTAGCCACAGTGTTGCCAAACCTGGAACAGATCTTCCACCAGTTTCTAGAAATAGCCACATCCTCAACTAGAATCGTTCTGGAAAAGGTTTAGCAATGCCACAGCAGCTTACAGAATGCAAGCCAAACTACTGCCGTTGTGGATCTCAGCCACAGTCTGTAACATGTGCCAGTTTGGCTGTAAGATCTCTCACTGGAGGCAGCGATGCATACATTGACAGGAAGCATGTTGATAGATCTGGTGAGTTTTGTTGTATATTTTCTCTGTCAGTAGTTTCTTTTGTGTTTATACATTTTTCATATCTCTTTATCAGTTGCCATTTCAGTTGATTTCTTAACAGCTATATAGTATCACTCCTGAGGAATCAATGTGAATCGTGTACAGTAAACAGATTCAGGAGAAATTATATAGAAGCTACCACAGTGTGCTTTTATAGAACATTATACATTTTTAAAATCCGTTCTCATGTCGAATGCAATTTTTCGTTATTTAAAGCCCCACTCTGGCTTTTGCCGGGAACCACAAATATAGCCGGGAAATAAATATGGCCTAACGGCTGAACGGGGTTTCCGGGACCCCTCCACGGGCGATCCTCATCCTCATGGTGGCACATTGTGTCACTGGGTGTTTATCGCTCTATGTGATGTCATGGTGGGGTAAAAATCAGTTAGTCAGTTTTATAGAACAATTATTTTTTCATTAGCGTTGAATGTTGAATAAAGAATCGACATCACAGCACTCGGGACACTCCCATAAGTGCTCCGTTCTCATCTTCAGCAGCAAGAGAAGCGTTCCAATTCCGATGGTGCCAGTAACAGTCTGACTGTATATCCGTATCATCCTTCCCCTGAGTGTTGAGCGTAGGTCAGATCCACTGGTAACTCCTTGCAGCGCCATTCTCCTCAGACCGTAATGATCAATTTGTGCCTCCTCACTGTTCACTCGCTCCCAAAGGGCCCTCACAAAAACTAACTTGTCATGCATAAATTCACCACTAAGTGATATCTGCCTTCTCATTTCCCAACACACCGGCATGACCTGGAAAAAATATCCAAAGGATTTTCATTAGCGTTCTACGGCTGTATACTACGGCGAAAAGTTCCGATTGTTCATCCACTTCTGGACGGTATTACAACAGTTTTCTCAGTGCTCAGTCCCGGGTAGATGGCTCAACTTGGGAGGATAGAGGACTGAAGAGTCCCTAAGAAGATCCTCTATGGTGAATTATAGATGGGTGAGAAGATGGCGAGGTCGGCCACAACTGTGATATAAAGGTTTGTGCAAGCGGGACACGAACATTATGCAGGTACTGGGGCAAATTCTTGGGAACATAATGCTATGGACCATGTTAGTACAGATTACTTTTCACCCCTTTGGGCACATCGAGCATATGGGAAGAGCGCCCATATTTTGTCAGACCAATCGGCACTAGGTGGGTATTGTTGTCAGCAATACGCCGGCCGTCTTTACTTTCACAGGCTATACATCTTGGTGCCGATTTTAGGCTGGGTCGACCTGCGACGCCCCGTACTATGATAAAAGTCCACACAGCCAGCAGTAGGTTTTGATCGTGGTACTTTGGAGTTATGAGTCGGACTCTCAACGTCTAAGCCATGAACTTACCAACCATGTTGCAACGAAAGATTGCGCCCCATATGAGGACGGAAAGATGTCAACAATTAAAAAAAAACATCTGTGTTTCTGTTCTGAATATGATTAATTGCTATCTTACAAATATAAACGTGTGTGTTTATCTTCTGAATATCAAATGGAATTGAATAATAGATTGTATCAGTTCTTGGAAATTGAGATTCTTTAGCCAAAATAAACACGAATGTGGTTTGGGGCGAATAGTAATAGAGTTATGATTCCTGGTAGAAAGAAACACTTGTCAACCGTTGCAGTAAAGAAATCGAGTATTAGGACAGCTAGCACCCCCCCCCCCCCCACACACATCTTTTACACACACAGAGACACGCACAGACACCCACTTCACCCTCCCCTCTCTCTCTCTCCTCCCCTCCCTCTCTTTTGCAGCACAAGCATAAGACAGTCCCAATCAGCACAAAAAAGCATCTCATACAAAGCATATTTATATCCACCCTATACTACATGTGCCAGACAATGTCGCTTACAACAAACGATTAAAATAGCACTTGTTACCATGGAAACGAAACATCTGAGAAGAGTTGCAGGATTGATTGTAAGAGTTGAAAATCAGGAATGAGGTCATAAGAGAAAAAGTCAGCACAGAACCAATTCTGAATTATACACAAAGACAACAAATCAAATGATTTGGCCACCTAGAGAAAATGCCCTGTGACGCTATACCCTTCATGTGCACCTTACGATTGCTTGTGTGTATCTGTTACAAACACGCATTCACGTGCGTGAGCACAGTGTTTGAAAATACCTATGAAAGTGGGTATCTGTTTGTTGTAAAGTGATATGCGATCAAATCCACTTCAGACATAGATACGTGCTTTAATATGGCATCCATTGACAATAAACTTGACCACACACTTTTTACGCATACACTAATAGAGGTGAAGGACTTACTAAATAAGGCAGACCAAGAACATATTGAAAGATAACATTAGAGAAACTCTTCAACAGCATGACGTGTCAAGGCAGCCACAATAGAAAGAAACAAAATATATTGCGGCCCCTGGCAAGAGCCAGAGTAGGGCTTCAAATAACGAAAAATTTCATACTGAAAAGGACGGGAAGTGTTTGTATAAATAATGTTGCACAGCTATAAGCCACAAAACAATATAAATGCCATGAAGAACGTTCTCTCTGTATTTTAGTAGTTTTTGATTTGAAATGTAATGTACAAATGGAAAGATCAAAATAACACCGGTGCTTTCTGAGGCAAAAACGCTTAAAACCATGCAGCCATCAATCAGTCTTGGAGAATATGATGACATGTTTCGAAACGGAAGACTGGGATTTTTTCACGCGGACTTGGACTTCTTGTAATTTCCCCTTTGGGTAGTGAGATCGGTCGTCCGTGTGCATTGTTGCGCATGTAAGAAATCCCTTGGCAGTTTGAAATTAAAAAAAAAAAAGTTGCCTAACGGCACTGCGTGGGCAAAAATTTAGAGTTAAATATCTACCCAAAATATTTCGGATCCTCGCACTTGCAACAGAGCCTGTGCACTTTGCTGAGCTTCTTCAGACTCAGACTTGTGTTAGAAGAAGAACGGAGGGCTTATGGGTTCCTACCAGTGTGCCATGATGTTGATCCGTTATTCAAACCTCAAACCACTGTAGACTGTGTTTTCGTTGATGTTTACAAGTTTACAAACCATTAAAAAAAAATAAGTATTTTTTTTAAATAGTCTGAAATTTTTTTTATTTCAGTCAGCAAGCACTCAGGATGAGCTGCAAAACGGCTTGGAATCACAGGATTCCACAGAGGAGAGCTTCATCCACGGACACTACCCAAATCAAACTGCCAGATATGTTGGATAAGTCATTTATTAAGTAACTGTCTCTCCCTGACTTCTGTTGTCTAAATGCTACAGAAAGTCTACATTTTCTAATTATTACAGAATCACCTCGTATATTACAGAAGTAAAAAAAAAAAAAAAAAAAAAGACCTTTTTTATACCAATTGCACAGTGACATATGATGCTTGATTCACTTTTTTCTACCTTATTGAACTCAGTGGTTGTGGTCAATATAATGCTGGCTGCCTTTACTACCCCAGACTTTACCTTGTAATCGTTTTAGGCTGACTCAAACTAGATGTGAAGTTGACCCCTAAAATGTTTAGTCCTTAGGCAAGCATCTAGCCACTACATCACTTTGGTTCTAATTATTAAATTCTGTTTAATGAAAATGAATTCATAGACTGAAATATTGCATCATGCTAGAAAAAAAAGCCAGATTTCTGTAGCATCCTTAAGCCAAATATAAAAGCTATATAACACATAGCCCATTGCCTGGGGCAAAAAAGTTAATGGTGATGGTTGTAAATCCTTTTGGAGGAGTGTGTGGCCACTTCTGTCACTATTTCAGTTGTTGCTAAGTTTTAAGCTTTTAATTCTTGCACATCTGCTGATATACTAGCAAAGATGCAACGAGGAGACCATGATTTTGTATAATTAGAAATATTTTTACTGTTTTACTTAATGTGATACAAAAGTTTCCAATTGGAAACTGTTTTTGATCTGACCCTTTTTTAAAGAAGACTTTACATTAAAACTGTGAAAATCTGTTTTTTTTTGGTCTTTTGTTGTACACAATAATATTTAAGTGTCAAAGTAAAGTGAAGGACCCTTTTACAAACCCTCAGGCATATTGGGCAAATAGAGCTAGACCTATATTTTATAGACCAATCGGCAATCTGTGGGTGACGTGGTCAGCATCAGGCAAGCTGCCTTAACTTCCCAGGACTGCTCCTGGTATCCACTCAAGGATGAGTCGATCTGGGAGCCAAGGTCATTTTGGAGGGGGAAAAAAGTTTGGCTCTGGGGAAAAAAAGTTTGGCTCTGCTAGGACTGAACCAAGGAACTTCGGATTGGCAGGCAAATGTCTAGCCTTTACACCATGGCCAGTCACTACATGCCAAAGTCTTCTTCTTCTTTCTTCTCCCCAGCTGTAAACTCTGATGGAAAGCTTTGGTTGTTCGTCCACTACTAGACTGCAGTCCTGTTCCAGAACCTGAGTGTTGCGTGTGCATCTTTTTGACAGATCTGACACATGTGTGTGCAGACTGTTGGTTCTTTGCCTCTCAGACAGATGCAATCCGACTTCGAAGAAAGCTCCCAATTAGTCTACTCTTACGACATGCTTTTGAGTAGGCAGTGGATCTATTCTTGTTTTCTATAAGAGGGCCCTGGAACCCACAAGGAGGAATGTGCCAAAGTGAATATCATATTTTATTTGCATGAGTTTTAAAAAAAAATGATGATGTTGTACCCTTTATAGGATGTTTGTTGCAGAACTAACCCAAGCAAATTGGTATTTTTGCTGTTTGTGATTTCACGAGGTGAGTTTAGGCTTAGTAGTTGGCCATTTTTGTTGTAATAAAATCCATAAAGGAAAGACAAAGATAATGAGAATAAATCGGGCAAATAGTAATGTCGTTTCTCTTAATGGCACCCCACTCCAAGACGTGGAGTCGTACACCTATTTGGGCAGTAATGTAGATAAAGATGGAGGAACTGATAGAGATATTAAAATAGGAATACAAAAGGCAAGAGGAGCTTTCATAGCACTAGGGAATTTGTGGAGGTCAAAAGAAATTAAAAGAAATACTAAAGTAAAAATTTTTAATTCTAATGTCAAATCAGTACTATTGTATGGGGCGAAAACATGGAGAACAACCAAGGCAATTATTAATAAATTACAGACATTCATTAACTGGTGCCTGCGCAGAATAGAGGGAATAAAATGGTATGATAGAATAACTAATGTAGAACTTTGGGAGAGAACAAAACAGGCTCCAGTGGACCAAGAGGTGAGGAAAAGACGCTGGCGTTGGATAGGACACACAAAGAGAAAACAGGAGAACAGCATAACTATAATGTCTTTGCATTGAAACCCACAGAGGCATAGGAATAAAGAAGGGCCAAAAAACACATGGAGAAGAGAGCTGGAGAATGAAGTTAGAAAGATGGAGACGACATGGGGAGAGCTCCATGCAATGGCAAAGAATAGAACGACTTGACGTGAGTTGGTTGAGGGCCCATGCTCCATTAGGGGATAGAAAGGCAGAAGAAGAGGAAGCTGGCTATTGCTCTCTCAATGGTCGACTCTTGGTTCCCCTGTTGAAACCAATGCAAGGTGGTCAGCTGCTAAATCATCCACTGCTGGGATCAAACCCGGCCCCTCACAGTTATGTTGCATGTTCGTAATGCCTAAGCCACAGATGAGAACTTGAATGAATGTAGCCACATAAATACTGCCGGCATTTACCACTTTTTAAGAGTAGGATTGGAAAGGGGAAAAGGGAGGGGGTTAGGGGGAGTCTTGAGATGAGGATTTATGGCAGCACGTCTAGGTGCAGTCGCCACTGACCATAGGTTATGATTTTGTTTTTGCCGATGACATAACAAATCCACCAGCTCCACAAGGATTCAAAATATTCAATACAAGCACTGGAATGTGCACATTTCTAACTACAGTAAACCGTAGTAGTTGTGATAAATCTAGCTCATATTTCCCCTAAATTTATTACAACTACTACAGTATTGTAGTTAGAAATGTGCACATTCTAGTGCTTGTTTTGAATATTTTGATGATTTGATGTTTACTATTATTTGAGGTATGAATAAAATGATGTATGAAAGGAGGGAAACTGGAAGGGTAGAATGTTAGATGGGCCTGTGTGCCCAATTCTTAACCCATTGAAAAAAAAGTTTGTTCCTATGTTCGTTTATTCATGGGTCACAGATGAAAAGCCAGCACTCTTAAACGTTCCACCAGGTGCTCCTGACCATTTCTTTTGCTCTGTTAAATCATGTCATCTTTACATCCTATACAGGGACTACTCAACTTACGACTGAGTTAGTAGTGGGTAACTGTCAGTCCCTGGGCTCTAAGGAGTTGTTCCGCTAGTTTTGGAAATAGTGTCTACTATGACTGTGAAGTCTCTATCACATTGTCCACACACAAAAACGTTGATACTCTATCGTTCTGAGGCTGGTTTTCTCTCAGACATCTTCTCTCTATAGCTTGCTGCATTTGGCTTATTTTAAAACTGCAATAGTCCATCTTTCACTGTCTATCTCTACACAATTTAGTCTGCAGCTGATCTCTCTAAAGTTTCTGTTTATGTGCCAATGTTGACATATTTAAGGTACGATGGAGTTGTGTCCTGACATAAAAAGTCAAACTGGTTGTAAGTCGAATTTATACATATCAACACAGGTTACACAAATTGTACATCAAACACAAAAATTCAGTCTACGTTCATATGCTTACAGTTAATTATTTGTGTATCATTTACATGACGTTGCAGAACCAACCCCAGCTCTTTCTAGCTGTTGTGGTTTTTCTAGGCAAATTTACGTCCAGTAGTTTGCCATTGATGCTTACAGTACAAATGGGAGAAAATACATAATGTGTACTCTGTTTTACATACTGTAAACAAAAATACAACCTAAAATTACTATATGTGTGTGTGTGGTCATGCATCACATAGATTGTGAGTCAAGGAGATCTATACATTTGTGCAGATATCAAGTTCCAGTACCAATGCTGCACACCACACTGGTTACTTGGGAATATAGAACAAGTTATACATTTCACCAGTCTTGAACATGATTAATATATGATGGCAAAAGTGGAATAGACAACAAAAAGAGAATAGGAATGGTTACGAATATATCAACAAGATGCACGGGAGAGATAAGCAACCCGTTAAAGATGAGAACCATCAAATGTAATGTGTACGCAACCCAGCTGTGTGGTGCAGAAACTTGGACAACTAACAAGCAGTTAGGAAAATTGAACTGAGTCTCTAGAGATGCGGGTACACAGAAGAATAAGATTGTATTTCATGTACACAAAAATTGTCAAATACAGAGTTTATGGAGAGACTAGGTGTGAAAGGAGAGTTGGTGACAAAAAATAAAATAGAAATATTTCAGCCCCATTAAAAGATGTAACACTTTTCCAAGATTCATTCAAATGCAAAGTTAAAAGCAAACAAGTAAGCAGACAGTGATACAAAAGAGAGGATATCATCAAGAGATGGATGAACAGCAGTCTTCTTCTTCTTCTGTATTTATCCAAAGATGTGAATGCGTTGTGCCCATTTACAACATGGCTGAGATATTTGCACCTTTCGACCAACATCTGACTTCAGCAGGCATTTATTGCCTTCCTAGGAACAGCGGTCTGAGAAAGAGAACATCTAAGGTGAAATACTAACCATTGCAACTAATTTTCAGCGTGGAGATGGCACCTTGTTAATTGACTGACTGAGTTTTTTTTTAAAAAGGAGTCACAACAAGTTCACTGTGATAGATACAAGTTCTTTATAGTCTAGATGTCCTGAACACCAATTTGCTTGATCTAGAGAGTTAACAATCAACCTCCTCCAAAGATTTTAAAACAGTGAACAATAGTCCTGAAATCACATGCAATTTTTGAGGAAGATTCTTATTACCTCTTTCAGTCCCAAGTGGTTATTGCTTCAACTCCATCTATTCCAAGGTGTTTGAGTGAAACAAATATTCTGATCTGTTGAAGCTCAATAGAAACACAATGGAACAGATGTGGTTACAATAATAATTAAGTTCATCCTTATCATCATCATCATGGAACGAGTCTTTTGCAGAAAGTCGCTCTAACCAGGGTGCACCTGAAACGCCTCTCGCCAGCTCTGCTTCCCCATGTACTTTCATATTCAGTGAGTCACTTGTATCCTGTGTCCATCTTTGTGTTGGTCAGCCCCTGCCCCTCCTTCCAGGTACGGTGCCTTCTGCATATATTTTTTCTTTAATCTGCCATGGTGCCTCTTGTGACCAAAATATTTCATCTTCTGAGGCAAGATGCTGTTTATTAGCCAAACTTCCTTGAGGTTCAGATTTTTCAAATGTCAGTACTTCTTCTCGCTTTTGTTCATGGTTTTCTATGAATCTTAATAATTCAGTTACCAAAGGTTAATATAACTTATGTCTTTGATGGATGACAACAACGTCATTGTGTTATCTTTGGAATGACCTTGAAATAAATGGTGTGCCGTCTGGTGTTGAAAGAGCTAACAAGTGATTCAGAAATGGATTGTACCACCACGTATCCAAGTTGTCTGCCTTCCCATCAGGATGCCTTCACGTTACTTTCATCATCCAAGTTGTCTGCCTTCCCATCAGGATGCCTTCACGTTACTTTCATCATCCAAGTTGTCTGCCTTCCCATCAGGATGCCTTCACGTTACTTTCATCATCCAAGTTGTCTGCCTTCCCATCAGGATGCCTTCAAGTTACTTTCATCATCCAAGTTGTCTGCCTTCTCATCAGGATGCCTTCAAGTTACTTTCATCATCCAAGTTGTCTGCCTTCTCATCAGGATGCCTTCAAGTTACTTTCATCATCCAAGTTGTCCTTTAGAAGTCCCTAGATAACACACAAAAGGTTTTATGTCTCAGTTTTACTTAATAAAAGGCATAAAAACAGTAGATGTCTGAAGTTTGAAGTTTTAACAAAGGATCAACATCATGGCACAGGGGTAGTAACCCATAAGTGCTCCCTTCTTCTTCTAACTCAAGTCTCAGTCCAAAGAAGCTCAGCACAGTGCACAGGCTCTATAGCACCGGTGAGGATCCTGAAATACTTTAGGTAGATTTTTAACTAAAAATTTTGCCCTGGCAGTGCTGTTGACTTCTCTTTTCGATTTCCAACTGCCAAGGGATTTTTTACGTGTGCAACAATGCATATGGGCGTCCAATCTCACTACCCAGAGACCAGAAGTTCAAGTCCACGTGAAGAAATCCCAGCTCTTACAGGCGATTGAACCCGGAACTTCTAGCAATTGGGGCAGACACCATGTCTCGAGACCACGCAGCCCGCATTTACAGTAGAGGAATTAATCTAAAACTGATGTCACTACACTTGGCACACTCACACAACTGCATTCTGTCTCCTTCCTCAGTTTAAGAAAAAATATTTTTTTTAAAATAAAGGACCCTCCCCCCCTCCCCCAACTTCATGTGTTCTGGGAACATAGGGCTAGACCTAGATTTTAGAAACTAGCTAACTGGTACTAGGTGGGTGATGTTATCAACATCACCCCTGCCACTGTAATTTTCCAGGACTATACGTGGTACCCACTTAAGGCCGGGTCCACCTATTAGCCAAGGTAATTTTTAAAAAAAATTTCCAATTTTAAGTCCGGCTCCATTAGGAGCCCATGACCTTTCGATCCGCAGGCGAGTACCTAGCTGCTACACCCACTGTGGCCCCCTCCTTCCTTAGTAAGATAATTTTCCCACCCACCCACCCACCCCTTTCCACGGGCCCAAAAACAAACGTTGTCTTGCCAGTATGAGAATGAAGATAAGGGCAGTAACTGCTCCAATCCAATGGGTTGAAACAAATCTCAACTCAACATGTTGTCATAGTATCGGATTATTATCTACTTCTTCTTCACATTTACCAGCTGTAAACTTGAGTGAAAAGTTATGGTTCATCCACTTCTGAACTTTAGTCTTGTTCCATAACCAGAGTCTTGAGTGCACATCTGTTTTACAGATCTGGCTAATCTATATATATAGACTGATGCCCCTCAGACAGACATACTCCGACTTCATAGGGGTATCAGATTTGAAAAGGATGCTTAGGAAGTTTTCTTCATATGGAATTGGCCACATTATTCCAGGTGTCGAAGACGGTTAAAGTTACATGGATATTTGTCCCAAGCTATGCAGGTGTGCTTAGGAATGAGCAAGTAGAGAGGTTGGCAGGACTGACCCTAGTGAGGAGAAAAGGGGGAGGGGGATGAAGGATGTACTGCACATGCAAAAGGCAGAGGTGATCGCTTGCCTGTGATTAGTGATTAGAAAGGATCATCACAGTACTCCAAACAAATCCATAGGTGTTTCGTTCTCCTCCTCAAAAGCTCCACAAGTGTAAAATGACTGATGATGCCTGTTCTGTGTTGGTTAATGAAACGTCTTGTCCTCTTATTTTAGTGAAATGTTCATTTCTTGCAGCTCCAGGCTGCACCCCCATGTCCATCAGTCTAGACAGGGATACGGAGTCATGCCCCTTTGGGATGCTCCTTGGTACGGTAAGTGCAGCACATGGCATTGATAAGATCACTTCAGTCCAGTACTGGGCCAGCCATAGAAACTGCAGTGTCAGCAAGATAGTCTGCACACTCGTTCCCTTGAACACCCGCATGACCTGTCTGGTAACAAGTGAAATGGAAGATCCTGAAAATCCGTACCTGGAGAGAGTGATGCGGTGGGCAGTGTTTGTGAAACTTGGATATCTCAAGAAGTGCACCGATGTCCTCTTAAAAAACATTCACAATGAATCTCTGTGCAGTGCACAAACTCGATAGCACCATTTCGGCTGCACAAACTCTAGGGCATCAGGATGCACAAGCTCTATAGCACCACTTTGGATGCATAAACTCTTTAGCACTACTAAGGATGCACACAAATTGTAGCACAACTTAAAATGCACCAACTATATAGCACTACTTAGGATGCACACAAATTGTAGCACAACTTAAAATGCACCAACTATATAGCACTACTTAGGATGCTCAAACTCTCTAGCACCACTTATGATCCAGATTAAACAATTTATAACGGACTGACACTAGACTATAATCAGTTTTCTTACATCTGACAGAGAAAATTACTTTTCTTACAGTTAACTGACAGCAGACAGTGTCAGTTTTATTACAGCTGACAGCAGAAAAAGTCAGTTTTCTTCATTTGACAGGCAGCAGATAAAGTCACAGTTCTTTTAGGACTGGCATACAGTAGACAAAGTCACATTTTTCTTGCAGTTAAACAGTTAACAGTTAAAAGACTAAATCACAACTTTCTTATGGTTGACAGACAGCAAAGTTATAACTTTCTTGCAACTGACAGACAGAGAAAAAAAACTTTCTTACAAACATGACAATAAATTACGGTTGACAAATTACTTACATATTCTTTTGAGTCTGCCTGTGAAGAAATTTATTTGTATGAGTAAAAGTAAAATCATTTACACACCCATGGCCTATTAGGCAGATAATGCTATAGTGCATTTTAAAAGTCATGTCTTCACACTTTACCAAATATCTCAAAAACTCCTGTATAGATACAAAACAAATTTTTGCCTGTGCCTTAGATTTTCTGTTTTTGTGATTTTTTAATTTAAAATTGCACAGGTGCTGAATTTTGAATGCTGAATGTTGAATCAGAAATACACATCACAGTACTTGGGACACCCCCCATAAGTGATTCGTTCCCCCCATCTTCAGGTGCAATCGAAAAGTTACAATTCCGATGGCACCAGTAACTGTCTGATTGCATATCAATCTCACCTTTCCCCTGAGTGTTGAGCACACCTGCCAGATCCCTATGTAAATCCTTGCAGCGCCATTCTTCCAAGACTTTAATGATCTATCTACCTGTGCCTCTGTACTGTTCAAAGGTAAGGGGAGTGGGTAGGGGTGCAGTTAAACTGTTTTGGTTAGGATCTCCTGTTTTCAGCTGAAAATATTTGTTAATTTCAAATTTTCAGGTCAAAATATTTGGATGCCGCGAATTCTGTTGTGAAGAAAAATTTGCTTATCCCCTGCAATTTTTCTTGCTCAAACTCTTATAAGATAATAGGAATATCTGATAAGAAGGAACATTCCTGGTGAGTTCTCCTTATCAGGTCTGCACCGTATCAACTGCCAACAAAAGATTAATTCTAATTGACCAACTTCTCAAAGAAGAAAGTATTTTTGTTTAATTTCAAATAAATGTAAAGCTTAAATTGT
This sequence comes from Candidula unifasciata, assembly GCA_905116865.2. Lineage (NCBI taxonomy): Eukaryota > Metazoa > Mollusca > Gastropoda > Stylommatophora > Geomitridae > Candidula > Candidula unifasciata. The sequence goes on along the minus strand of CAJHNH020007868.1, from coordinate 326,014 downwards.
ATTACTTTAATAAACATAATATTTTATAAACAAGAATTTCTAGCATATTTTCTTCTTCTTTAGCATTCCAGGCCCTCGAGGTTCGTTGCTGCAGATATCACCCACCTCCATTCATCTCCCTGATTGGCCTTCTCTTTCCAGTTGGTGACAAGTGATTGAAGGTGTGCCTGTATATTATATCTCCACCGCATTTTTGGTCTGCTTCACGGTCTACTCCCATTCAACTCTTTTGTGTAGGCAGCTTTTGTGTCTATGCCATCTGCTAGGATCTCTACATGACCCAAGCCATTGCAATATATTATAACCTTGACCTAATATGAGAGGCAATTTTTTTTCATGTTAAAGCCCCAAACTGCATGTAGTCGGGGCCCTCATGTAACCTAATGGTTGAACAGGGTTTCTGGGACTCAGACCTATGTATGTCTCATCTGAATAATGGTACTTTGTGTCACCAGGTGGGGTTGAAGGTTACTTACTGTCCTTTTGGAAGATTCTCCGCTGCTGGGCCTGTTTTCTGTCCTGCCTTTGAATCTGGTTTCTGTGTGGTCTTCTGCTTGGGCTGTTTCTGAGACTTTGGTGCCGGCTGACGAATGAGAGGCATAGGTGGGGGTAGAGCTGGATGGGTCATGGTTTGAGAGTGCACCCACACTCCTTTCCTACAACAGAAGCAAAATAACTGCAATGCATTGATAACCATGTAACTTTTCAAACAAGGTAACAAAGAAAAAGACCAAATGAATGATGCAATCTGTTAGCTCCTATCAGCTTGGAGGTTAGTGAATTAAGTTTATAGTTTCAATATCACTAACTGTAATGAGTCATTTTCTCATTGTTACTTTTTGTTAACTACTAAGCATAAATTATGTGCCAATAAATTATCTGTCTGAGTTTATAAGGCAGAATGTCTGCAGTAACAGGACTGAGTAAATAATAACTAGACGACAAGCGTGCAAGTTAGCTGAAAGTGTGGCAGATGAGAGAAAGCATGAATCATGTGCGGAACGTTAGAGAATCCAAGAAGGAAACAGGCTGTTTAAATTTGGAATGATCAAGGAGATTCAGTCTTGATTTGATCCTGGGACAGTGTTGTTTGGCAGCGCTGGAAGATTGAAAGTCAAGTGAATCAATAAGCAAGTGAGTATCTGCTCAAGTGTTGACTGTTGATCCCGAGAAAACCTGGCCATCTAGTTTAGTAGAAAAAAACAGTTGTTGGAAATAATAAACATCTCGTTTGTGATCAGCGGTGTGGCATTTCTAGCGTTTCTGTGTTGGGTTCAGGATTGTGTTGAACTATCTGTCAGTGTGCCTGAGAAGTATGCAAGCGACTAGAGCCGGAGAGTGTCATTGCAGAGTACTAGGGTTCTAAGCCTTCATTGTGGAGTTGGCTCAGAATTTTTTTTTTGTTTTTCTTTAGTAGCCATCAGATAAAAACGAGTACCCATCAGATACAAATGAGTACCCATCAGATAAAAATGAGTACCCATCAGATAAAAATTAGTACCCATCAAATAAAAACGAGTATCTATCAGATAAAAACGGGTACCCATCAAATAAAAACGAGTACCCATCAGATAAAAATGAGTACCCGTCAGATAAAAATGATAAAAATGAGTACCTATCAAATAAAAATGAGCACCCATCAGATAAAAATGAGTACCCCTCAGATAAAAATGAGTATCCATCAAATAAAAATGAACACCCATCCAATAAAAATGAGTACCCATCAAATAAAAATGAGTACCCATCAAATAAAAATGAGTACCCATCAGATAAAAATGACCTTGGCTTCTTACTTTAGTCTGCGAAAACAAATGAAAAATTATCCTGTTCAACCAGCATCCCCAAAAGGGGAGCTTTTGGTTATAATTGTGATTGGTTTAATGTGTTCACCACCAAGAGCCTTGAAAAAGAATCTTGAAGTTTTGATGCGATCGAAAGAGACAGATCCAAATACTGTCCTAACCAACGACGAAGTTATCTCCTGGCCAGCCAACTGTCAACCCAGTTGCCGATAACCTTGGCTCCTATGTTTACCCAACCTTAAATGGGTACCAGGTAAAGTGATGGGAAGTAAAGTTGGCCAGCGTGATGGCTGATTGGTCTATCAAATACAGGTCTAGCACTATATGCCCAATACACCTGAAGGCACGGAAAAGAGTCCTTTACTATTTAACTCATCAGTTGTCAATGTATTATGTGGCCCATAAAGGAAACAGAACAGCAATTCTGTAACCTGACATGGTATCATAAGAGGCAGCTAAGAGTGATTTGTATGAGACTGTCAACTGACTACTGTCTTCTTCTTGTGGTCTACACTAGGTGGGCCTTGTCGTAAGATTAACTAATTGGAGATCCCTTTGAAATCAAAGTGAATGTGCCTGTGAAACAAGGAACCAACAGTCTGCGTGCACATGAGTCAGATTTGGAAAATGGATACACTCAGGTTTTGAAACACTGAATGAGCAGCCAGAATTTTCTGCTGGAGTTTACAATTGGTGAACTGGAAGAAGAATATCGCTCTTGATAATTTTTTTTTTTACTTCAGTTGACAAAGAAAGATCTGACTTCTTTATCACGTAGAAAATGTTAGTGCCAAAACGTAACTCTCATAAGTTGTTCAGCACTGCCTGTGTTAGCCATTTTTAGTGTGGGGTTGGACAGGAGATTGTGAGCCTGGAGATTTAGCACAGCATGACTAATGCAGTTGCCACAAACTGCGCAAGAATTAATTTTTATTTGTGACAAAAAACAAAACATTCATCCCTTAGTGAGGATTGAAACAAGATCTCTGTCCTGTCCAAAAAAGACTAGCTTCAGTTGGCTGAAGGCTTTTGTTTCATTGGAAGATAGAAGGAAGAAGAAGCACCTATCAACAATAATCCAGTCATCTCTCCTTGTGAGATGCAATTGTTCGTTCTTTGAAGCCCTACTCTGGCTCTTGCCACGGGCTGCAATATAGCCCGGCCATAAATATGGTCTAATGGCTGAACGCGTTTACTGGGATCTCTTCACAGTGATCCTCATCCACATGGTGGCAATTTGTGTCATCGGGTGTTTATCGCTTGTGTGATATCCTAGTGGGGTAAAAATCTACTACTACTACCCATCAGCATAGAAATCTAGATATGATCTGAAACCAGGAGCTGCCAGAGTGCAGTGGCTATGTTTTCGCTTGCTGATCCAGTGGGTATGGGTTCCAATTTACATCCAGACATATTTTATAAAACTGACATGGACTACCAAGTTGACCTAGTTAAAACCAGGCACCAGTAAAATATCAGGGGAAGTAAATTAAATGCAGCAGGCTTGATATTGATGTCTGGGAAGTTATCCTGGTCAACCAATGCTCAATGAAGTCAGAGGTGTTAGCCAAATAGTGTAAATATCACAACTCTTCTGTAAACACAATTGTGTCACTAGGATGAACAAAAAAGAAGATGAAAAAGATACTGTTACTACTGACTGAATATAGATTGGTCTATTAAAAAAAAAAGAGTACTATATTATCAATGTGCCCAAGTTGTGAAAAACATCTTTCACTTTGTACTTTGTAATCATGGCTCTTACTTGTTCTGGTCCCTGTTTCTCTGCAGTGAACGGAAATAGCGAGTGATTACGTCATAAGCTGGGTCACTAGGATCTCTGCCATTGGGATTTCCTGTTGCTTGAACCTTCACATTGAAGAAATACAGTTCCAGAATAGAAACAAAGCATAAGGGTTATAAATATGCAACTGTCTTATGGAAAAACTATATAAAAATTATTTGACAATGAGTATCAAAACAGTGAACAAATCTGAGGTAGAAAGAATTAATTTGGGTGTTTTCTTTGAGAATATCATGGGCAGAACATAGGAGTTACAAATATGCAACTGTCTTATAGAACAACCGGTGTTAATATAACAATTATTTGACAATGAGTATGGAAACAGTGAACAAATCTGAGGTAGAAAGAATTTATTATAGATGTTTTTTTTTTTCTAAACAGAAAAATTTTGAGAATATCATGAACAGAACATATGAGTTTTAAATATGCAACTGTCTTAAAGAAAATCTGGTGTTAGTAAAACAATTATTTGACAATGAGTATTGAAATGGTGAACAAATCTGAGGTCGAGAGTATTTAGTTTGGGTGTGTTTCTTTAACAGAAAAATGTTAAGAATATCATGTACAGAAAGGAAACAAACAGTAAAGACTGAGTGTTACAGGTGTTACAAATCAATAATTTAACAAAGATGATAATAAAATGAAAAGTAAAAAAGGAAAGGCAAATGAAATTTATTTTATATTTCAGACCGGCTGTGAATCCTGGACAATCGGTAGGCAGGCCAAAAAATTTCTTGAGACCTCAGAAATGTGGTTTTACAGAAAAATGCTTAGAATACCTTGGACAGCCAAAAGGAGCAACCAAGAGGTTTTAAAAGAGGCGAGAGCTTGAAGACAACTTATCACAGACATTTTCAGCCATGTTATGAGAAGAGGGAAAATAGAACATGTTGTGACCATTGATAAGATCTGTGGAAGGAGGGATAGAGGAAGACAATGAGAGAAAGATTCTTGACAGTCTTGTTGCATGGCATGGAGGTGTGTCGACACACGAACTGATACATGCTGCAGGAGATTACAGATTGTGGAGCGGCATGATCGCCAACGCCAGTCGGCAAGGCACCTGATGATGATGATGATGAGACTAGTTCAAATAGAAAAATAGAACAAAAAAAAAAAAGATGAAGCCCTACCACACATCTTTTTAAACAGTCTTATGAAGTATCTTTTAACCCAAAACAGCTGGGAATAGAGGGGGAGAGAAAAATTACAAACTGTTTAAATCACCACTGGCATCCTAAGGGAATAGACTGAAATAGCTAGGGCATACTGAGAGAAGGCAGACACCAGAGAGGTAAAAACTGGGTACATAAGGGTGTGGAATGGTTTTAGACCATGAAGACAGTGGATAGATAATATACAGGCAGACCTGTAAACACATGAGGTCTTCGATTAAAAAGAAAGGATAAATCACAGAGATGAGTGGAGGCAGGTGATATCTGCAGCAATGAACCTCAGTGGCTCAAAATACTGAAGAAAAAAGAAGAAGAAGTGGGGCAGAGAGGGTCATGAATGTGTCCATAATCCTTGATGTACAGGAATTCAACATCAGTGGCAAGGGGTTTTTAAAAACTAAAACAAAATGCCATTATTAAGGCTTTTGGACAGTGTTTTATGTGTTGGACAATGAAAGCCATTGATGCTTCACCATATAATGTTTCCAAAGTCAGCACTGTGTGTACTCAGCACTGTGTGTACTCAGCACTGTGTGTACTCAGCACTGTGTGTACTCAGCACTGTGTGTACTCAGCACTGTGTGTACTCAGCACTGTGTGTACTCAGCACTGTGTGTACTCAGCACTGCGTGTACTCAGCACTGTTATTACATATCCATTGGTTTGGGAATAAGCACAATCAACGAAAAGCTTATGAAGAAAATTACTAAGCTTCAGAAGCAGAGGAAGATGAGATAGTTGTATGATGTAGACAGAGAAAGATGAGATAGTTGTATGATGTAGACAGAGAAAGATGAGATAGTTGTATGATGTAGATAGAGAAAGATGAGATAGTTGTATGATGTAGACAGAGAAAGATGAGATAGTTGTATGATGTAGACAGAGAAAGATGAGATAGTTGTATGATGTAGACAGAGAAAGATGAGATAGTTGTATGATGTAGACAGAGAAAGATGAGATAGTTGTATGATGTAGACAGAGAAAGATGAGATAGTTGTATGATGTAGACAGAGAAAGATGAGATAGTTGTATGATGTAGACAGAGAAAGATGAGATAGTTGTATGATGTAGACAGAGAAAGATGAGATAGTTGTATGATGTAGACAGAGAAAGATGAGATAGTTGTATGATGTAGACAGAGAAAGATGAGATAGTTGTATGATGTAGACAGAGAAAGATGAGATAGTTGTATGATGTAGACAGAGAAAGATGTCTGTTGAAAGTTCATATAGTTGGACAACAAGTAATAAAATCGCAATCCAACTTTGTCAAAGTATCATAAAAGAAAAGGACTTTTGAAAAGATGATGAGAAATGTCTGTTATTATTCTTTCTCCTTCTGCTGCTGCTGCTACTACTGTTGCTGCTGCTTCTTCTTCTTCTCCTCTTTTTTCTTCTTCTTCTTATTTTTCTTCTTCTCCTATTTTCTTCTTCTTCTTTTTCTTCTTCTTCTTCTTTTTCTTTTTCTTTTTCTTCTTCTTCTTATTCTGTTTCTTCTTCTTCTATTCTTGTTCCCCTTCTCCCCCTCTGCCCCCTTCTCTTCTTCTTAAAAGTAAATTGTTAATAAATAATTAGGGTTACCCAACTGTAAGAAAGGACTCAAAAAAACCATTTCCAAAAACGTACCTCCGCCTCCTTCATGAACATGTTTTCTGACATACGTTTGAACATGACATCCAGGTGTATCCCTTCATTGGCCACATCTCTAGTCAGTTTGGCAGTCACCTGTATTGGGGTCATCAACAAATGAATTCTTAGATTTAAAGACAACAATATTTCCTGTGCAGGTTCTGGGATCCCACTGTGAGGAAACCAAGATCAGACTTACAGATATCCTCATTTCAGTGTGAGACACAATTGTTTGTTCTTTTAAAGCTCCACTTCAACTGTTGCAGAGGGCAATAAATATAGCCTATGGGTTAAACAGGGCTTCTGGGAAACCAGTCTGTCATTCCTTCAGTTGTTGTTGTTCATCAATGAAGCATAAAACACTCAGCTAAGCCTTTTAACAGACTGCCTGTTTTGTATCCATGAAAATGGCTGCTGATGAGTTGCCTTTCATGATTGATATGCTCCTTGGCTTTTAAGGCTTAAAGATTATTCTAAAAATTAAAATCAGTTAAACTCTCCGTGAGGGGTGCAGCGGCCCCCATGAAGGGTGCAGGGGCCCCATTGTGAAAGAACAAAAACAGATCTACTGTTCTCCCTATAATTTATAAAAAGATAAAGTCTGGAGATGTGAACCAGCATCACTGCACACGGTTATAAATCATAAGTGCTCTGCCACCAGTATGGACAGCTGATAAGAAACTGTACGCTTATGTCGCAGTCCGCACACAACTCCTTAGCTACAGCAACATTACTCCTTCAACCCAAGAGTGTTAACTCTGGTACCCATTACCTTGAGGCTGGGTGAACCTCAGGAACCGTCCGGTTTCGAACACTGGCCCTGGGCTGCAGTGAGTCGCTGCTGGATTTGAAAGCGAGCCTTCTATAGACTGCGCTAACGTGGCTCCCAAAAGTCTATGCCGTGTAGAATGATCTTCAATGCTATAATGTCAAACTGTCCAGCATATTCTCCCTCGATCTTCCTCTGCCTATATTCCCCTTCCAACTTTACCACTATTACAATGTAGTCCTGTTTTCTTCTTCCCATGACATGAGAAAGAATGTGTGTGTCTCCTTTTGATGTTGGCAATCAGTTCTCTTCATGAGTCAGTTTCTTTCAAGATATTTTCACTACTCTTTTTTTTTTTTAAATCTGTCTATTGTGTTTTTATTATTCATTTATAATAACCACATCTCTGTAACTTCCGCATAATTTTTCACTAACTGGCCAAATGTGCCTGATTCACCTCTGTGTATCAGCGATATATATAGGATTTATATAGCTTTTGATAATTATCCTTCTCTAGTCGATTGACAAATAAAGATTGCATACAATTCATTTTTTTTTAAATGCTGCCTCTGCTTGAGATGCTAAATTTAGCTTCTGTAATACATCTTCTATTCAATACATCTTTCATTCAATACATCTTCCATCCATTACATCTTCCATCCAGTGGAAACCACAAGTGAAATCCTAAACAGCCAAAATGTATATAGCAGGTTACCTCCAGTAAAATCTCTTCGGCCACAAGCTTCACTGCTGACCTATCTGTCAAGGCTTCAGATGTTTTAACCCAGTTCTTGTCTTTCTTGTTCAACCTTTTTCTGAAATAGTTTCAATGTTCTATGACTATATCATCATAAACAGTAGCCACTAATTTAATGCAGCAAAGCCACAAGGTACTGCTCAAAATAATTTTCACTGAATCTATATTTATAGAAAGTGTTTTACTTGGATGTTATTTAGATATGTGCAGATGTGAGCGAGCATGTGGTTCCATCTTTTCACTCTCTTTCTCTGTGTGTGTGTGCATGGGTGCGTGCATATGTGTGTGTGTGTGTGTGCATGGGTGCGTGCATGCATATGTGTGTGTGTGTGTGTGTGTGTGTGTGTGCATGGATGCGTGCATGCATATGTGTGTGTGCGTGATGAGACAAAATAAATTAACTAATTCAGTACCAAGAAAATAATTACACATTAATCATGGCTCCCATACGTGATACGATTATGTTTGTTTATGATTTTTCAACAAATCAACATCATGGCACACATGTGTAAACCAGAAGTGCTCCGTTCTACTTCTAACTCAAACCTGAGTCTGAAGAATCTCAGTGCAGTGCACAAACTCCCTTGCACCAGCAAAATACTTTAGGTAGATTTTTAACTTCAAATGATACTACTGCTGTCCCCATGGACTGTGCAGGTGAGGACGTTTAATTTTGCCCCAGACGAAAAACTCTAACACCTTACTGGGAAGTCAAACCCAGGTCTCCCGCCTGAGGGCCCAATGCTGTAACCGCTCCTCATTTTCATTAAACAAAAAAGACTTGTAATCACTTCAGGCCAGATCACAGTTGATGCAAAGGGAGATGCCATACTGACAACAAATTCACCGGTCTGTTACTTTCACAGAAGCCAATCATGTAAAACACAGTTACAACATACATTGTAAGATTTCTTTAGTAAGTTCTGATGAAACAGATAGCACAGTCACACTTGCCACATTAATTAGTCAGTTGCAAATCCTTTACAGAATGTCAAATACCAACCCCAGCATGTGGTTTTACTAGACAATTGTTTACATTCAGTAGTTTGCCATTAGTTTGGATATCTGACTGAGAAGCCAGAAATCAACAGTCATCACACAAATAAGCCAGATATGTAAAATTGATATTCAGGCAAAACTCACATTTTGGAGTAAGACTAAAGTCCGGAAGTGGACAAACAATCAAAACATTCCGCTGGAATTTACAGATGGTGAATGCTAAAAAAAAAAAGTAGAAACTATGGCTTTCTGAAAGATTTGACACTTAACTCTTTAAGTCCCAAGGAATGCATCATACGTTCATGGCTTCCTACCTTGAACGCATGATGCGCTGATGTTATGACTTTACTTACTACCCCCTGGGCCTGTGATGCTAAACCCCCTGGGACTCAAAGAGTTAATACCATAGTTAAAATCAACCCAATACAATGTGCCGCCAAATCACCTCAAGCTGAACTGAACCCAGTGTTTCAGAATTATAAAACTGCACATGAAACTACCCCAAGCCAAGGGCTGCAACCATTGATTGGTATACATAACGAGCAGGTAGGCAGACTTACCAGTTCTGCTCCACTTGGTGGTGAACTGATGAATGACAAGCTAGATGTTGAGAGGGCCCTTTGGGAGCAAGTGAACAGTGTGGAGGCACAAATGGATCATTACGGTCTGAGGAGAATGGCACTGTGGGGAATCTGGCTGACACTCAACACTCAAGGGAAAGGTGGGATGGATGTACAATTAGACAGTGACTAGTACCATTGAAACTGGAAGTCTTTGCTTGCTGCTGGAGATGGGGATGGAGCGCTTCTGAAAGCATCCCGAGTGCAGTGATGTTGACTCCTAATTCAACATTCAACATAAAGAAAAGCCAACCCAACATACCATGGTTCTTGGACAGAAAGAGTTACAGTTATAATCTGCTCTATCATGTTAAAATTATAATTGGACTCTGCAAGGCTTTTTTATATTGTCCTTTTTCACACAGAACTCCTGCCGCATACTTGCAAACTGCTCAAAGTACTCCTATGTGGTGTTGCCGCAGGTTAACCTCATCTTACACTGGTACCTTGAAATACCCTAGGAAGTAAAATTAGCCAGTTTCATGTTGACCACATTACCCGTCAACTGCTGACAGGTCTTAAACACATTGGTCTAGCACTTTATTTGTGACATTCCAATGACAGGAGAAGGTCCTTTCAATTTTTTTATTTTTTTTATTTTAAATTTGGTTTGGCACACCAGCTTAGCAAAAACACTGGCACATTCTATTTACAGCAGTGAAATAAACGTTTACTTTGATTACATACATTTTTTTATTCCTTGCAATGACTGTATCACTTGATGGAACATGTTTAAAGATGAAATCATCAACAAAGTCTTCAATCAAGCGTCGCACCTAATAGAACAAACCTTATAGTTTTAATTACGTGTTCCTAAAGATTTAAAATATGATTGTTGAGTAAAGCTACGGCAAATCATTATTAATTATTAATATTACATTTTGTTTAATCAGATTTCATGAAATAATAATTTAGATAGACTGGCTGACACAAAGACAGATTTACAGTGACACCCGGACAATCTAAACATAGCAGCAAAAGCACAAAATATGAAAATTGCCAGACAAGAAAAATGGAAGTCATTACCAATGCAAAAACAGAACAGCCAATCAAGATACACATAGAAAACCAGCAACTTAGACAAGCAAAACACTTCACATATCTAACAATACTGCAAAAAAAAAAAAATGTAAGATTTGACACCATAAGAGCACTCTTCTATACAATATTTCTACCAAGACTGCTACTAGTTGTGGTGGCAGTAATGGACATCAACAAACAAACAAACACAATTTAAAGAAGAGATAAGAAATGTTTATGACACAGCCAGAACGTAACAAGCAGAGACAGGATCAGAAACAATGATATCAGTAAACAAGTGGGGACTGAAGCAGTGCTACCCTTCATCTATACAGAAAAGGTCAAATAGTTTGGTCATAGGTCAGGACTGCCACAGGACAATGCATCAAAGACAGCCCTGTGACCTGGATACAATGGAAGCACACTAGAGGTCTCCCCCACAAGCAATGGATAGATGGAATATGTGAGGCTATGAATAACAGCACCTATACAGGACACACTAATGATCACATGGCTCTTCAAAACCTGATGCTGAAAGTTAGAACAGGGATTGAAGTAGAGAATGAAAGAAGGAGATTCTGAAAAATTTAAACTATCTTTTTTATCAAATTACATGAGAAGTTTAGAACACTGAGAACACAGAAATGATGATTCCATCTCCCAGATAATAAACAATATTTCCATCTCCCAGATAAAAAACAATATTTTTATCTCCCAGATAAAAACAAAATTTCCATCTCCCAGATAATAAACAATATTTCCATCTCCCAGATAAAAAACAATATTTTTATCTCCCAGATAAAAACAAAATTTCCATCTCCCAGATAATAAACAATATTTCCATCTCCCAGATAAAAAACAATATTTTTATCTCCCAGATAAAAACAAAATTTCCATCTCCCAGATAATAAACAATATTCCCATCTCCCAGATAATAAACAACATTCCCATCTCCCAGATAATAAACAACATTCCCATCTCCCAGATAATAAACAACATTCCCATCTCCCAGATAATAAACAATATTTCCATCTCCCAGAGAATAAACAATATTTCCATCTCCCAGATAATAAACAAATTCCCATCTCCCAGATAATAAACAACATTCCCATCTCCAAGATAATAAACAATATTTCCATCTCCCAGATAATAAACAATATTTTCATCTCCCAGATAATAAACAATATTTCCATTTTAAAGATAATGAACAATATTTCCACAGAATAATTTTTGTTTCAAATGTATATCTTATAAATATTATTATTATTTCATCACAGAGATAATAATGACCTTTTTACATTACATAGACAACAAAAACATTTTATTATCTAGATATAAATGCTATCAGTTTCTTAATGAAAATGAATACAATTATAACTTAGCAACCATGTAACAAATATTAATATCTTATTGATAAATATTTTACCTTTTAGTTAATAAATTGTATCTTTATTAAAAAGAAAAAAATTTCAATTCTTACATTAAAGATAGTACATCATGCTTCTGTCATTTGTATAAGAAACATTATAAAAATCATAAAAATGACCAATATAATTTGCACCTTGAAAATTAAAAAAAACATGTATTACTCATACCATTAAAAAATCTGGAATTTGCCAAGCTTCATATGAAGCTATCCCCAGTTCTCCTGCGTATGGTTTCCTTCGGACTAAAAAATCATGTTGAAGACCTTCTCTACAAGAAAAGAGTAATTTAAAACAGCAATAAAAGCACATGACATGCTTGATACTGTGCTAAATACTGAATATCAGAAACCATAGTAATACTTCAAAAAAAAAAAAAAAAAAACATATTTAATGTGACTGACTATGTTACTTAGAAATCCCATGCTATAACTGTGGACTTTTCTTAACGCGAGCAGATATTGCTATTCACACTTGCTGTGACTCACATACCTCCTCGTAGTACAATATAACACTATGGTCTGGAAAGATGGAAAGGGGCAACAACAACAAATTCATTTGAACAAAGAAGACACAAACAATAGATTGCACAATTTATTGCCTGGCATGTTTCGCTGTATCTCATCAGGTGCATACTACAGTAACAATTACATAAATGAAGCAGACAGTCATGTTTGATCATTGTTGAAATAGTTCTTCAGTTACGAAGGATTCAATTGTTTGCTTCATTTATGTGTTTTGTTACTGTAGTATGCACCTGACAAGATACAGCGAAATATGCCAGGCAATAAAATGTGCAATCTATTGTTGTGTCTTCTGTGTTCAAATTTACAACGGGGAAACATTGCTTTGAACGAATCCCATATTTTGTTATACATTTTCTATTTTATTATAAACTTGTCTGGCTCAATTACAGTTTGCACTATGTATCAGTGACACTGTTGCTGATGTACGAATGGGAAAGAAATATAAATTCAATCTGAACAACCTTCAAGTCATTGGAATAGCATAAATATATTTGCAAGTACTCATTAGCACTTATATAAGCAGAATAAGAAAAGAGACATAGTTAGTTGCATATCATTTACAGAAAGTTGCAGAACAGGTTGTTGTGGTTTTTCTACACAAATTTACATCCAGTAGTTTGTCATTGCTTTCTGGGTGGTCAGCTTCTCATTACCACTGTTAAAACTAACGCAAGGTGCAAGGCCCGCTGCAGGTATCAAACCCGGCACACTGGCATTAAAAAGCACGTTCGAAATGCCCAAGCCAAAGACACCGACGAAGCAGACAGCTTTTTTTCCCCCCACTTTACCCCTGAACAGATTACCAGACAGCAAACTAGACAACATAAAAGTAAATTTAAAAAAACTGAGAGAACTGATTTTGAATTTTGGGTGGACAGATTGGCTTATGCAATTAAGCAACAACAAAAAAGATTCATTTTCTGCTTCATTAAATTTGATTTAACTCTGTAGTAAAGCACCTGGCGAGGTACAGCAAAATATGCCAGGCAATAAATTGTGCAATGTATTGTTTTTGTCCGAATTATTTTAAAAAACTGAATTTTTTTCATTTTTGTTTGCGGTTTTAAAGTGGTTTTTATATTTCATTCAAACACAACTAAATACATGGGTGGCAGCTATTCACCGCAGAAGTTCATTGTATATAAATATAACATGCAGCACGGTGAACTGCACTGCACTTTTCCAGAATTAACTGGCCACAAACATTTGCTAGCCATTACATCATCTTCTGAGTTGGCACCTTTCTGTCTTTCTAGATGTCAATGTTATATTGTGCTATGAGGAGACCTGAGAATCACAGGCCATGCTGATGTTGAGTGTGACTAGCAAGACCTGCCCGCTTTAACTCTTTGAGTTCCAAGGAACACATCATACGTTCATAGGTTCCTACCAAGAAGCCCAATGAACGCAAGATGCACTGATTTTACGTCTTTCCTGACTACCCCTTGGGCCTGTGATGCTAAACCCCCTGGGACTGAAAGAGTTAAGAAAAATCTTCCACAACTAAAGCATGGAATTTCAGGACCACTGTTGCCATCACATGTATTTACTGTGCTTCTTCTCAGTCACTCAACTCTCAACCTCTCTGCATTCATTGTTTCCTTTATTCCCATTCCCTTCCTCAATTATTTTCCCCTCTCCATGCATAGGTAATAGTATTGTATTCCCATGAATCTACCTCAGAACCGGTATCATTCATGTCCCTCTTGTTCACCTTTTTTATATCATAGTATATCAGGTTACAAAAATTGTACATAAAACATATCTAGTGAGAAGACTGCAGTTTCAGACAGTCTGCCATATCTGGTAGGGTCAAAGAGACTGATGTTTAGACCCTGTTGTGCTCTAGTTATCACTGACATTTGTTGAGACCACATTAATATAGTTATCGTTTTTCTCTAATATTTTCATTTGTGTTTGTGTGTGTATGTGGTCGTAACTGCAGATAGTTGACTTTCCAAGTCACATAGGTCATACATCAAGCAGAAGATGTCATTTGTTTCACTCAATTTTGAATTTTAACATTACTATATCTTTGTAGAACTCTGTAACCCAAGAAGTAGGCTCGTTACATTTGGTTCCTAAATGAAGTATCTTATCCTTAGTGCTGTCACTGGAGCTATAAAGTTTATGATTTGTAGAATAGTCTTCATCTGGGTTGATCTGGGAAAAGATTCAAGATCCCAGCATTCAGAACAAGCCAGTATTAGCTCCATCTCCCGCCTCAACAGTCAGTGAAGAGTTTCCGTACAAATGGTATCCTTGTCATCTGGTTAATTTCTCGTCTTGCCTCCCCCCAGAGTCTCAAGTGGCACCCACAGCCCGCAGACACTCCTTACTGCATCATTCTCTCCAGATATGGGTGTTCATTATCCTCCACTTTACTTGTTACCTTGTCCCATAGGTGAGAGATCTTCTCTGCCATGTGCAGTTGTTGTACACTCCAGAGTGGGGCTACATAGCCCAGACAAAATATCCTTGGGACCCTCACCACTTACAACCTCTGGACTGATGCGACCCAGTCATATGAAGAAAACCTTATCCCCTTAATGACATAACATTACAAATACCTAAAGACAGGAGACCAGTAATTGCCTATAACAAAATCTAGAAAGTCTGCATGAGGCTTTAGTGTGTGGTACAATGAGCCTATAATTTACTGTATTTTCTACAGTCACATTTTACACTTTGCAATTTCCTTTCAAATTAATATTCTGCTCAGCTACCTTAAAGTTTGTATTCTGTTGACTGCATGAGGAATCTCCATTACCATTTTGTGTATATTTAGTTCTGGGGAGTCAATGCTTCCGAGATTTCTTGAGCGTCCTCTCGGATACGTCATCACCATTTCAGCTCCTGTAAGAAGAAAAAGCTTTAGGACTAACTAGAATAATTGTGAACCATAACACAAATAAGTATTTTGAATCTTGGGTTGAGAATCAACATCCAGCTCTTAAGACATTCCCATAAGTGCACTGTCCAAATCCTCAGCAGCAAGTGAAGAGTTCCAGTTCCGATGGTACCAGTAACTGTCTGAGACTGTACATCTGCCTCACCTTTCCCTTGAGTGTTGAGCGTTGGCCAGATCCCCTGGTAACTCCCCACACCGCCATTCTCCTTAGACCGTAATGATCTAGTTGTGCCTTCATTCGCTCCCAAAAGGCCTTCACAACATCTAGCTTGTCATATATCAGTTCACCACCAAGTTCTGCAGAACCAGCCATTTCCCAACACACCAGCATGACCTGGAGAAAACATCCAGAGGATGCTAATTACCCAGCACCTCTGAAGCAATGCTTGCTACTCTGCTCGAAGCATGCCTGTCTCCACCTTTCTCAACATGCTGTGTGAGTCTGTACAATTACAACATGGGTGTACAGCTGATTCTCAATCCAGCTGAAGGCAGCAATGACTGCCTCCACCTCCATTCTCAAACTAGACATAATAAAATCATATGCCAGGCTTTGTTGCACCAAGTGACGTCCATTCGCTTTTGCTATGAACGTCCATGCACTAGGTCTACCTCTCAACACAGAGCCATCTGTAAAGATAATCACATCATCTTTGTCATGAATCACTTGTTAAGCTTCTGATTCTGCAGCGCCAGAGGGCCAGTCCCTGCACTCATGACCTAAAGTGATTAAAAGTATTATATTATATTGTTTTATTAGAAATATATTTTATCAGAATTTTGAAAGTCTGTGCAACTCTCGATGAGGTGAGTTGTGTCAAAAATGAACATCACAGCGATCAGGATATTCCCTATCTTCCTCACCCATTGTAAAGTTTGTGTTCCATTTAAATTTTGGTGAATCTTTTTATTTACTGATCCTGGAGTTGGGAAAGAGGTACAATTGAAGTTAAGAAGTGGAAAGAAGACTGAGGCTGACTCCAATCATTGAATAGTTAAAGAACAATAGAAACTTATCATGATCTCGCCCACACAATGAGAGTTCCTTCTCTTCCTAGTCATGCCACGGCAGGTAACACAGCCTGTTTTATGTTGTAGAGTTGTTATGAGATGGCTTCATTCGGCAGTCGCTTGCAGTATATAATGCTTGTGGGAGGTTGTGTTGCTGTGAGTCTCTTTGAGGGCTGCAGGCGCCTGTGCACATGTAAGAAGTACTGCAATGGGAAGCGCTGAAGGCCCAACTTTTCATGAGTATCAAAACTGGGAAATTTTTGTATTTCTACATTTGTTGGTGGTGGCTTTCCCCAGAGATGCAGAGATACAGATGGCTCTGTGTTGAGGGGCAGACGAAGTGCATGGGGGTTCATAGCGAAGGTGAATGGACGTCGCTTGGCGCAACAAAGCCTGGCATATATCACAACGTCTAGTTTGAAAATGGAGGTGGAGGCAGTCACTGCTGCCTTCCGCTGACTTGAGAATCAGCTGTGCACACATGTCGTCATTGTAACTGATTCACAGAGCATGCTGAGAAAGGTGGAGACAGGCAGGCTCTGTGCAGAGTGGCAAGCATCACTTCAGAGGTCCTGGGTAGTTAGCATCTTTTGGATATTTTTCTCCAGGTGACGCCGGGTGTGTTGGGGAATGAGCAGGCGGATAGACTGGCCGGTTCTGCACAACTCGGTGGTGAACTGATATATGACAAGCTGGATGTTGTGAGGGCCCTTTGAGAGCGAGTGAACAGTACCGAGGAACAGATAAATCATTACGGTCTGAGGAGAATGGAACTGCGAGGAGTTACAAGGGGATCTGGCCCGACGCTTGACACTCACGGAAAGGGCGAGATGGATATACAATCAGACTGTTACTGGTACCATCAGGATTTTATCTCTTCACTTGCTGCTGAAGATGGGGGACGGAGCGCTTAAGGGAGTGTCCTGAGTGCTGTGATGTTGATTTATAATTGAACATTCAACATTCTTTATTTTCCCCAGAGAAAAAAGCCACTGACAAGAAATGTAGGAATACAAAAACATCATAATTCCTTTACTCCTGAACTGTCAGACACGTACCACAACGTGGAAACAATCACGCAGCTGAGCGGTGACAACATGAGAAAAGAGACAACAGTTAAACTCTTGAAAATAAGGAATTGATGACACCCCCGCAACACAGGACAGGTCGTGGGACCCGCCAAGACATTAATGAGAAGGGAAGGAACTCTCACTATGCGGGCAGGTTTGTATTAAGTGCTGAACATTAGATTAATTGGTCTGGCTATCTGATACTAATCCTCTGGTACCACCTACCTTAGACAGACATACCAAAGTAATATAACACAGCTCAGGAAAAAAAAAAGATGGAACATTGGCCTTAACTACAACTTACCAGAAATACAGACAAACTTAGACAATGCATTATAAAAAGCATACAGAAGATCTTTAGTCTCAATAGGCAATACTTCTCTAAGGTAACTGCATGAAGAGAGGAAGGAGTTGAGAATAAATAGTTGAACTGGTCACAAAAAATATTGATGATCATGATTCTGATATGTGACTAATCAGCTCATAATAGAGGCAAGAAAGCTCTCTGGCTTTTTGGTAGGAGAGATTAAGCACTTAGAGGCTTGTTCTGGGTGTAAAAAGCATCCCCCCAAAATATCATAATAACCATCATAATCTTACAGATGATGCACATTTTCTAAATGTCAGTTGAATTGTCTAACAGATTGTCTTAGTTGCCTTACCAAGGGGTGAGGGAAGAGATCTGAACATATCATGCTGTTCCCTGAGTCGGTTACGGGCATCCAGAATCTGTTGCCTCTGTTGAGCCAAATATCTAGACAAGAAATGGAAAACAAGTTTGTTATATGCAATAAATGTAAAAATCTGTAGTCTGTACAACAGTTTAAATCTGACTATATGAATCTACAGCGATGAATCTTCTCCCATGGTTATATAAGATGTTTCTAAAGTAACGAAGCAGATTATAAAATATTTTAAATTTGGCTTTTTCAAACCATACTGTGATCTAGCATTGATTTGTCTACTTAGAATTAGCAACCAATAGTTTGAGCACTTATTTTTTGTACTCAAAATCTTCAGTTTATCTGTCAAACCATAAATCACTACAACAAGTATTTTTAATTTAGACATTTCATTTTTTTTATTTTTCTTTTGGCAATGATTTCATCTACAGCTTTATTTGATGTCTGTTTGAGATCTAAATGATAGAAACAGAAAAGATTAGCCGATTAGTTAAAGGAAATTTAATTTATACTATCTGCTATGTGGGAGGAGGAGGGTGTGGGGGGGGGGGGGGGGGGGTATGCAAGTGGGTCTTTCCATGTGAATTTATATTTATATGCAATTCTAGCCTCTTCAGTCAGGATGAAACTACGTCCTAATTTGAAGCTGTTATTAATAACCTTCAAAAGGCAGAACAAGTATTACATTATACAATCTTTAGCTCAAATAATTTGTGAGTTCTAGGACTATCCAAAGTTATCTCTAAAATTATGCCCAGTTTTTATACAATAAAATATAATAATTGTTCATTCTCAAGGAAATGTAGTAGTAATTTATTTATAAATACTTTATTGCAAGAATAAATGCATATTTATCAAACTACTTTGAGTTATCAACCCACAGTTTCTATAACTTACTTTTTGTATCAGATCCAAAGTTTTGTCCCCCTTGTCCTCTTATTTGTAAATTGCTTGTGGTAGCTTTGTTCTTTAGTAAAAATACAAATCAAATAGTTACATACATAATACATTATATAATCATTAAATGAGAAATAGAAAGACTATTATGATACTTAATATTAACACTCTCAAACAGACACTTGATGACAGAAAAAAAGTGTCTTCTTTTAAAGTTTAATTTGTTTCCTCTGTACAATTTGCTTCTACAAAACAAAACAAACAAAAATTCATGGTTTCTTCTATGATCTAAGATAATTTTTGTAAAACGTATTTTATACTAATTAAAAAGGATCTTTACGAAATAAACAGCTTTACAACTCAAATAATATTACATACTTTGCGTGTTTACCTCAAAATAATATATGACAATATCAAATCAATGTTTCATGTGTGTAAATTTAAACAAAGAAGACAAAGAAATGCAACATTTATTTTGCAGTATCCCTGTGATGGATGCTGTATTGTCGCTTCTAGTACTACTATCCATATCATCTAAAACCATAGATATATATCTATGAACAGGTTGACATGTTTACAGTGCCTTTACAGTTTTTTCTATGTGAGGAATTCAATTGTTTTTAGAAAAGTCACTGTTTGTGCCACTGGAGAATATATTTTGACGTGTTATGGTAGTGTTATTAAAATTGCTATGGAACAACAACTATTGCACATTTTGCTTTAATATTGGCTGTGCATACTTATAAGTGGTGTACCTTCCTTTGTGATGCATTTTATATCAAGAATTTTGGGATCAGCTTCTGGGTAAGGGGAAAAAACTTGTTCATAATTTACTCACCTCTCAAACTAAGTCACTGTTTTCTCTACTAAAAACAAACTAACAGTATAATTGTTTGTTGTAGCAGTATGCTAATATTAATCCTTATCCATTTATGTTTAATTTTATGTATTATATGTGTATGTTGGACATCAGCTGCAGTTGTGTGGTTTGTTTTAAAAAAAAACCTAGGGCTCAAAGAGTTAAAGCAATATGGACCCGAAAAGATACAGTAAAATATGTTAGATAATACATTGTGCATTCTGTTATTTGTGTCTTTTTTGTTCAAAAAAGACAATATGTTATTAGATTTTCAAATAAATAAACTAAGAAACACCTTGTCTTACATCTGCTTTGTCTATGCTTGCTGATTTCCCATTTGTGAGCTCTTCTAATTTCTGCCTCAAGAGAGCTTGTTCAGCCATGTGTCTCTGTAAAGTTTCCAACTGCTGCCATAACATTTCTGTCTTATGATCTGGTGCACCTTTGCCATCTTCTATTCGAGCAAACGAAGCCATACTTCAGAGGAAAGGATTAATTCTCAAACATCTGAAAATAGATTACAATATATCATAATTATGTGACATATAAACTAAACATTTCAAAAGCACTTAAATCTTATATCAGGTTTAGAATATTACCTTAAACAAAACATCACTACTACTGTATGGAGAAGAAACAAGGAGAATGAGTAAGAGAAAACAGGGTTCTCCTTGCAATAACGGTCGCTACTTGGACAGCGACGGCTGCTTAGTCAGAGTGCAGTCCCCTGGCTGCACTGCAATTACGGAGTGGACAAGGCACGAATCACAAAACAAAGTGAGTTCGTCATTATGGGTAAGTACTCGACGTTACATGTGTTACCCTCACCCTAACCCTACCCCTAATTATGTCATTTGTTTCGATCCGTCTTTTCCACTCTGTAATTGCACTGCAGCCAGGGGACTGAACTCCGACGAAGCGGCCGTTGCTGTCCAACTAGCGACCGTTATTGCAAGGAGAGCCGAAAACAGAATTAACAAAACACATTCATTAACTGATGCCTGTGCAGATTTATTTAATTTATTAGTATACACATGAAGAAATGGAGTAACATATTTTTCTTTTTATTTTTCTGCCTTCCATCCCCAAATGGAGCCTTAGCCCTCAACTAACTTATGCCAATCGTTTTATCCTTTGCCACTATTTACAGCTCACCCTATCTTTTTAACTTCAATCTCCAGCTCCCTTCTCCAATTTTTTGGGTCAGTAAAATATACCAGTAATAAACTATGCAATTTGTCTTCTGTGTTCAAATTTATGATATAGAAACAATGCGATGTTTTTTAACAAAAGATTTTTTTAACAGTGAATAATTTGGGACCGGTATTCGGAAGAGTGACAACTTTTTAAAAACATTTATGAAAATACTAAACATATTTGTTACAGTGTTAACAGTTTAAAATAATGAATGAAGACACTAGCATATTTCTTTGCAAATAAATTTAGGCCAAAACCTATATGGTGTTACGAGATTCTTTCATCGTAAGACAACAATATGATTAAATCCCTCACATGAAGCATTTATTTCTTTTTGTGTTTCAACGACGACCGCCATTTATAAACAACTAGGTAGCCAAGAAACGGGCCCTCACACTGCAACTTAACGCAGGTAAAAAGTTGGCAACTTAGCCACATTTGGCAGGTTTTCGCAGAATTCTTTCGTGACTTGTCAAGTGACGCTTGCCTCTCTGCTCGAAGCAACCCTGTCTTCAGCATGCTTTCAGAGTCTGTTACAATTACGACATGTTTATGCATCTTGCTCTTCGGGCACCCGAAAGCTGAAGTGACCGCCTTCACCTCCATTCTCACATCATCTTATACCCATTGAAGTTGGACTACAAGTTACTTCGTAACCATTTTGTGGTGTCCCAGATACCTGTGACAATACGGTTGAAAGGTTTTCCCAACGTTTGTACTGTTTGATTACAAAAGTGTTGATTATATCAGTCAGGTGTAAAGGATGTGTCAATAAACATAGCACGTCTGACTTTATCCTCTGTAGCTACATAATTATGACTCTTGTTATTGATGAGATTTTGGCCTTTGATGTCACGAACTGGGCTATAGTAGAAACATTTATGAATCTGCTGCGAATTGGTAAGTGGTATTTGTTCCCCAAGGAAAAAGAAAATATGTACCGTTTGGACTGTAGAAGACTGCCGTCGTTACTGGGGATATCTTAAATGTGAAGTAGTATGCAAACATAAATTACACAAGGGAATTTCAGCACTGTGCGCTATGTAAACCCGCACAGGATATACATTCTTTGTTTACCAGAATCATACCAGTTGTTTATTATTTATTTTTTGCGGGTAAGATCTTTGTTTAAAATGTGTTGTTGTGTATCTCATATGTATGCAATTACCTGGTTCGTTTTCATTGTACGGTGCATATATAATTAGATCTATCATGGATAAGCCAGGAATTGTGTTTGGTGGTCATAACATGGCTGAAGTTGTGCTGGCGACAACGTCTTGTTGGCGACAGGTCAGAAAGAATTACAAGATTTAATAGAAACGGTGGTTGTAGAAAGTGATGAAATGGGTCTTAGCTTGGATAATGGGAAGACATCAGTAATATTAAAATACAAAAAAATCCCTAATTTCAAAATAAAAGACAAAAGTGTTCTTGTAGGACAACTTCAGAAATTTTAAGATTTTGGCACATGGATCAGATCTGGCGAAAGACGTATCAGTCAGATAAATAACAGAATGGGACAGGCTAAAACTGCATTTTTTTAAATTAAAAAAAAAAAATCCTATGCAAAAAATTTATGTCATTTGATGTAAGGAAAAGAATTCTCATATGGTTGTGAATTCTGGATAATTAATAAACAAACCAAACAATTTCTCGAGCCATCGTAGGAGTGAGTTTACAAAAGAATCTTTAGGTTTTACTGAAACAGAAAAACAAATCTTATATGTTTTTATACTTATCAAAAACATCAGAAAGGGACAGTTATTTTTTGGCCCTGTTAAGAGAAGATGGAAACTAGAAAATGTTGTAATCACTGGAAAGATCTGTGGAAAGATGTGGCAGAACGCCAAAGACCGCTGTTCAGCAGCTCTATTGGCACATGCGAAAAAACCTGACAACTTTGTATAAAAAGGCCAACTCACCCAAAATCAGTCCCATTTTGGCTTCCGGACTGAACCTGCTGTCGCCAAGGGGCAGGAGACCCATCCAGCTGTTGTGGCTCTGCACACTGGGCTAAACAGCGTGGGTACGGGAGATTGCAGGGGATGACTGGTTGCCTGGGTGATTTTATGGCTGTAGTGTATTCCATCGTTAAATCTGAATTTGTCTCTAGTGGTTAAACTGTGTGGGTAGATATATCAGTGTGTATTCTTGCTCGGAGATAGTTTGATTGCAGGTCGCAATAAGCGATTTACTGGTCTGGTAACATACTAAGTCTTAAAATCCATGGTAATATGTATCGGTTTTTGCCATTGTTGAGGTATTTTTATTGAGCGTATGCGTTCATTATCATATTTCCTTGTTAGCTATAGGTGATTAGAACTTTATATTCTGGTCGAAGACGTTGGTTGTTGTTAATATATTATCTGTTAAGTATACGTTAATTTTGTGTCCAGTTCAGTTTTTAAAAAAATTGTTTACTGTGGTCATTATAATTTATTTACTTGATTCAATTTAAGATCTGTAGTCCGCGCAAGTGGTTCGTTTAGGTGTGTGTAGCCATCTTGTGTGTTAGTGTGTGATATAGAGTTGCTCAGATATCCCCTGTCTGGGTCTTGGTGAAATATTCTAGGACCCATGCAGAGAAGAACCCCTCGTCTTTTCTTTTCTTTTTTTATTTTTCTTTTTATTTTGCTGTTCAGCGGGGAACTATCACTTTTTGTACTAATCACAATTTTCTTAAGCGTCCTGCTTCTGTGTGTTTTTCCTTTTCTTTCTTTCCGCTAGCACAGAGAGACAGGGGAAGGCAGACTGAACTGATTAACAACCCTTTATCACGGTAAGGAGGGTTGTCAGCACGCTAACTGATGCATCTTGTTAAATCTCACAGACTGTGGAGAGGCCTGATCGCCCTCGCCAGTCATCGGGGCAGTTAATCTTATTCTTCTTCTTCAGCATTCTGAGCCCTTGAGGTTCATTACTGCAGATATCACCCGCCTCCATTCGCTCTCTGGTTGGCCTTCTCTTTCCAGTTGGCGACACCAAGTGTTTGCAGGTATGTCTGGATATTATCTCTCCATTGTCTTCTTGATCTGCCCCGTGGTCTACGACTATTCATCTCCCTAGTGTATACAGTTTTTACTTCTCTATCATCTAACATTCTTTCAATATGCCCCAACCATTTCAGTCTATTAGCTCTCATGATGCCAGTGATCAGTGATTATGAATTTCTTTGTTGCTTCTCACTCTCCATTCACCGCTGTTTGCATCTTTGATGGATCTAAAGATTCGTCATAAGACTCTGTTTTTGAAAACATGTACTAAGGCTTCATCTCTTTTAGTTGTGCTCCAAGTTTCAGAACCATACAAAACGATGGGTCTTATCAACGTTTTATATATTTTGATATTGGTGTTGCGAGACAGACACTTTGACTTTAGCAGATGTTGAAGGGCTGTAGGGCAATTATTGCTGATTATATATTGAATAGCTAACTATTATGGGTGCATGAATCAGGGATATCACCCAAATTTAGAAATCTTGAAATTCAGAAAAATCTTGAAATTCAGTAATGATTCCCGTCTTTACTGTGTTTTCAAACTGTCACAGTTAAACTCCTTTAAGCCATGAACACGGTTAGACAGGAAAACTGTGTCACCAGTCATCTGCATATCTGATTTCTGGTATACGTTTACCCCTAGTTTGGAGTGGATCGAGGCTATCATAGGCCTCATCACTAATACTCTACTTTTCTTTTCCGGCTTCCGCTTGAAGATTAGAGTTAATTGGGGATATATAGTGTGACAGTCTCTCTATTAGAACAACAGAAAACACAGTTGAATTGGAGGTGGGGGGAGAGGGCGTGTTGTGAAAAGGAATGAACTCTTGAACTTGTAATAAACAGGACAGACTGAGAGAAAGAGCGCAAGTGGAAGGCAAATATGTAGAGGCTTTGCTCTATGTATGGTTCGAAACAAGAACTCTGACCTGATTTACGATGCTGGTATTCTTTGAGAGGCAAAACATGACTGCCTATGCTCATCAGCGGGGCACATAATGATGATGTTGATGATAATGATTATGATGATGATGATGGTAGTGGTGGTGATTATGATGTTAGGTCAACCTTGTGGTGCAAATAGTTACTTTAACAATAAAATCCAATCAAAGGAAGTTTTTGGGTAGGTAGTTAGTTTTACCCCACCAGGACACCACACAAGCGATAAACACCCGGTTACACACAGTGCCATCATATGGATGAGGATCATCCGTGGAGATGTCTCAGTAACCCCTTTCAGCCGTTGGGTCATATTTATGGCCCTGGTATATTGAGGGCCCCCGGCAAAAGCGAAAGTGGGGCTTCAAATAACAACAAATGGCATCCCAAATGGGGACACTTTGATATGTCGCCTAATAAGTTCAACAAATGCTATAGTTATTGCGCCATCAAGTATTCAATATTCATAAACTGCATCATATTTTCAACCCACGAGCTTAAATATTTATCCCAATTACAAGTTTTTGACAACCCTCTTCAACTTAAATAATTTATAGGGTTGATAGTTTTGGATAACAGCCCTCGAGAAATAAGTATCGCATAACAAGTTTAAACGCTTATCTCCCATGTATGCTTATCTCCCTTCGTGACATAATATCTACCTATAGACCATTACCTTCACCAACGTATCTAGTTTGTTAAAATGTTGGACCATGTTCCGATATGTTCTATTAGTTAAAATGTAATAGACCCTTTTCCGATATGTTCTATTAGTTAAAAGGTAAGGAACCATGTTCTGATATGTTCTATAAGTTAAATATGTTAGTTAAAATGTAATTTAATTGACCATGTTCCAATATGTTCTGATAGTTAAAACCTAATGGACCATGTCACGATATGTTCTAGTAGTTAAAAGGTGATGGACCATGTTGCGATATGTTTTAGTAGTTGAACATTTCTTGAACGTGTTCCAATCTGTTCTAGTAGTTAAAACCTAATGGACCATGTCACGATATGTTCTAGTAGTTAAAACCTAATGGACCATGC
This sequence comes from Candidula unifasciata, assembly GCA_905116865.2. Classification (NCBI taxonomy): domain Eukaryota; kingdom Metazoa; phylum Mollusca; class Gastropoda; order Stylommatophora; family Geomitridae; genus Candidula; species Candidula unifasciata. The sequence continues at coordinate 299,879 of CAJHNH020007868.1, read as the reverse complement.
TCCGATATGTTCTAGTAGTTAGAGTTTAATGGACCATGTTCCGATATATTCTAGTAGTTAAAACCTAATAGACCATGCTCCGATATATTCTAGTAGTTAAAACCTAATAGACCATGCTCCGATATGTTCTAGTAGTTAAAACCTAATGGACCATGCTCCGATATGTTCTAGTAGTTAAAATGTTATTGACCATGTTCCGATATGTTTTAGTAGTTAGAGTTTAATGGACCATGTTCCGATATGTTCTAGTAGTTAGAGTTTAATGGACCATGTTCCGATATGTTTTAGTAGTTAGAGTTTAATGGACCATGTTCCGATATGTTCTAGTAGTTAGAGTTTAATGGACCATGTTCCGATATGTTTTAGTAGTTAGAGTTTAATGGACCATGTTCCGATATGTTTTAGTAGTTAGAGTTTAATGGACCATGTTTTGATATGTTCTAGTAGTTAAAACCTAATGGACCATGCTCCGATATGTTCTAGTAGTTAAAATGTTATTGACCATGTTCCGATATGTTTTAGTAGTTAGAGTTTAATGGACCATGTTCCGATATGTTTTAGTAGTTAGAGTTTAATGGACCATGTTCCGATATGTTCTAGTAGTTAGAGTTTAATGGACCATGTTTTGATATGTTCTAGTAGTTAGAGTTTAATGGACCATGTTCCGATATGTTCTAGTAGTTAGAGTTTAATGGACCATGTTCCGATATGTTCTAGTAGTTAGAGTTTAATGGACCATGTTCCGATATGTTCTAGTAGTTAGAGTTTAATGGACCATGTTCCGATATGTTCTAGTAGTTAGAGTTTAATGGACCATGTTTTGATATGTTTTAGTAGTTAGAGTTTAATGGACCATGTTCCGATATGTTCTAGTAGTTAGAGTTTAATGGACCATGTTCCGATATGTTTTAGTAGTTAGAGTTTAATGGACCATGTTTTGAAATGTTCTAGTAGTTAAAACCTAATGGACCATGCTCCGATATGTTCTAGTAGTTAAAACCTAATGGACCATGCTCCGATATGTTCTAGTAGTTAAAACCTAATAGACCATGCTCCGATATGTTCTAGTAGTTAAAACCTAATAGACCATGCTCCGATATGTTCTAGTAGTTAAAACCTAATGGACCATGCTCCGATATGTTCTAGTAGTTAAAACCTAATAGACCATGCTCCGATATGTTCTAGTAGTTAAAACCTAATGGACCATGCTCCGATATGTTCTAGTAGTTAAAATGTTATTGACCATGTTCCGATATGTTTTAGTAGTTAGAGTTTAATGGACCATGTTCTGATATGTTTTAGTAGTTAGAGTTTAATGGACCATGTTCCGATATGTTCTAGTAGTTAGAGTTTAATGGACCATGTTCCGATATGTTTTAGTAGTTAGAGTTTAATGGACCATGTTCCGATATGTTTTAGTAGTTAGAGTTTAATGGACCATGTTTCGATATGTTTTAGTAGTTAGAGTTTAATGGACTATGTTCCGATATGTTCTAGTAGTTAGAGTTTAATGGACCATGTTCCGATATGTTTTAGTAGTTAGAGTTTAATGGACCATGTTTTGATATGTTCTAGTAGTTAAAATGTAAGGGACCTTGTCCCGATATGTTCTAATAGTTAACACGCAATGGACCTAGCTTACACTATTAGACTTAAAGAACACGAAAGTCCAGGGTTCAATTCTGCATCGGGACAGATTTTAGCTTTTCAAAAGTGATCTTGGAACTCAGGGAGGCCCAACCTAAAATGATTTTAGATTATGTTTTAACAAACGACGTCACTGCACTAAGGGCTCAGTCCTCTGTTGCAGCAAACATCCCAAAGTACACTACTAATTATTTCCACGAAAGGTTGATTATAATGTCTCCTATCTCGGCCTCGAAGGTGGCGTAGTCGCGCTTCGCCATGCTTTACTCCTAAGTCACGCAATCGTGTTAGTGTCAGAAATGTGTCATTATCCACTAGTCCAGTCCGTACAGCGTTGTTGATTTCTGCCCTGTCCATGCTTCTTTCCATACGCGTAGGTGGAGTGATTGTCAGTTAGTCAGCTCGCCCAGTACCGTTTACGCCAGCATGGCCAGTTAAGTATATCCAGGTGTCGGTGCTTAAGAAGAATTGTCAAATGCTTTCTACCTATTCAGAAAGCATACTGCCTATTTCTATCTCCTGAAGCATGTTCGTGGATTCTGATTCAATTACTGCCCGTATAGCTATTTGCTTTGCAGCCTGCTCTAGAAGCAGCAGCTATCTTCATGGTCATGCATGACGTAGCTGCCTTGTTAGCGCCGCTGTCCTCTTGAGTTGTATTCCCATCCTTTGCGCTAAAATGAGCACCAGATAATGTAGTGGAAAGTAATGGCCGTCAGGGTAACCACATCCTTACCCCTATCGACGCTGGGTTACACAAGGCTGTTGTAGATGTTACGGATGTTCCCAATTACCATATATTTACTTTACTTAGTCGCTCCTATTCTACCCTAGGCTGTAGAGGTTTGCCAGAGAGATCGTCAGACTTCTCTATCAGTTGGTTTCTTTCTAGCTTTGTTCCATTTGAGTCCTCTGTCAGTCAGGGACTATCGGATGTTGTGGATTTTGTCTTCCAAGAGGATCATGGGTCACCCTGGTTGTCTGGTTTTCATGTTCTTACCCTCCCATGCCTGCCATGTTGGCCTATTGTCTCCCACTCTGCATAACACCAGTTCTGTGTTGGTTTACTATCATGGGGGGTGGGGGGCTGTATAACGTTCATGTTTGGCGACACATCTTTTGACCTGAAGTTTGTGCAATCTGTTGGGTGTTACCAATTAAACGTAGTCTCCTTAATCATCTATTCGTCCTGTCTCACTGAAAGCACTGAGAATGTCGGCCCGGTCGATTGCTTTTGCTGTACTCACAGTGGCACTGCCATCAAGACAGTTGGCTCGTTCATTCACTTTCAACCCAGTGTCCTGGTACAAATAAAATGCAGTCTAAAGTGTCAGCAGTAAGTGCAGTTGTTACACACACGTCCCGCCTATGCTTAGCTTGTCCCTTCTGTACAGTATCTACATAAACTGTAAACGAAGTCTGTGTAATCTAGGGACAACTTTTCTCATGTTACATGACATCCCAAGGTTACAACAAGCACAAATTGTTATCAGTTGACTTGGATTATTTTAAAAGTACACGAAACAGATCGTCTGGTTTTAAATCTTCACATGCACTGATCACTGACAGCTAACTGTAACAGGTCACTATGGCTGGTGGTTTTCTCCTACATACCGTTTTAAAAGTTGTACTCTCACATTTTAACAAATATCATGAAAACGCATGTACAGACCAAACTGAAATTTTGTATGTTGTCTTATATTTCGTATATCTTTATTATTCCACCGGCGAATTTCTATTATTCTTGACCAATAATTTGGGTACCTCTAAAAAAAAGAAAATAGAGTAATTGACACACGGGTGAAGATTGTTTGGAAATCCGTTCACATTTGAGTGGTGATAGCCTATCCTGCATTCAATGAAAAATTGTGGTAATCTAATTCACGGGCAATTAAAACTAAAGATAACCACCTGAGAGTGAAAGGTCTATCAAACGCGTGCAATTTGATTTTTGGAAAGTTCATCTAACTCAGTTAACTGTAAGTATGCATGAACACATTAGTGGGATGTCCCGTCTTCAGCTCGAGATATGGTTACCCCCATTTCCATATGATATGTGTAACTGATTTATCAAATCGTCAGGTAAGCCATAAACCAGATAACATATGACCTCATACATTGCCTACTTCAAATTTCAAGTGGTTCACTGCTGCTTGTTGCTCGCAACAACACAGTGACCTCCCCTCCATAGTGTTCTCCTTGAAAGGTGCTGTTTAGATCAAGCATGACAAAGCGTTTTCTTTTATTTACCAGAGCCTAACAAAAAGTCCTCTATCAACATCCAAGTGGTCGTGGACAAACAGGCATGTCAGGGCTCATATAATGGGGACACTAAAGACACGCTGTCGTGGGTTAGCGTTGCCAGTAGGAACCCAGTTTTTAATGTGGTAATATAAAGGTACTAGATCGTGTGCCAGCTATGATTTGTTCGTTGAGTTGTGAGAATTTTTAAAATAACTATAACGTAGGTCATTACCCCTTTTTTTCTTTTTAAATTCTTATGTCAAATCTCAACTTTTGTATAGAATAGAAAAATGGATAACAACTAAAGCAATTACTAATAAACTACAAACATTTATTAACTGGTGCCTTCGCGAATTAGAGGGATTAAATGGTATGATAGAATCACTGGCTATCCTCCGAATATTGGTCCTAAATTATCGAGGCGGAAAATATACCCTAACAGGGCCTCAGTCACGTGTCAATTGCGCACTTCCGGGAACTATAACGCCATCGCCGAATTGAGAACTTCCGGGGACTATACTGCCACCGCCGAGAGTATCCCCACGCCGCTCAAGCGGCGTGGATTGAGGCTAAACTAGATGGCTCTGACTCACGAGCAAATAAAATGAAGAAAGCTGCAGGAGATGCGGTAGTTGCTGCTCGTGAGTGCCAGCCATAAAGCTTAGGCCAATCCACGCCGCTCACGCGGCGTGGGGGATACTCTCGGCGGTGGCGAAAGATCCCCGGAAGTGCGCAATTTAAGACGACGAAAGTGCGGAATTGGCACGTGACTGAGGCCCTGTTAGAGTATATTTTCCGCCTCGATAAATTTAGGACCGGTTTTTGGAGGATAGCCGAATCACTAATGTTGAGCTGTGAGAGAAGAATAACTAAGTTCCATTCGACCAGAAGGTGAAGAAAAGACCCTAGCGTTGGACCGGATATACGCGGAGAAAGCTGAGAACAGTATAACTAGAATGTCTTCACAGTGGAACCCACAGGGACATATGAAAACGGCAGACTAAAAACCCACGGAGAAAGGAGCTAGACAGAGAAATTGAAAAGGATAGAGAGAACATTGGGACAGAACAGCTTGACCTGTGTTGGTAAAGGGCCTATGCTCAGTTGGGGTGAGGGCGTAAAAGAAGGGGAGGGATGGGGGGGGGGGGATAGGAGGCAGAAAAAGACCATTACTAAATGCAAGTTCATAATATCGGTGCTTTAGAATTTATCCAACTTGGTAAAAATAACACTGTTCATTGGAAATAAATAAATAAACTAGTGTCTAGCTGACCATGTTCTTAGTGCACTTGTATCCATGTCGAGGCGCAGACGCCGTCTGGAGGTGACAGATTCAACTCCCGACACGGTAACTATAGCTTTCGATTTGTATGTTGTCTAGTGTGTTCTTCTATCTTTCTACTTCTTGCTATGAGTGCTGATCAATACACTTTATGTAACTTGATTAATTCATTGGAGATAGCAGTTCGATTTCAACTGATCATTACAACAATTTTGAATGTTGACTTAAGAGACGACAGCATAGCACTCAGGACACTAACATTAGCCCTCCGTCTCCCTCTTCAACAGCAATCGAAGAGTGACAATTCCGATGGTACCATTAACCTTCTGATTGTGTATCCGTCTCGCCTTTTCCTTGAGTGTTGAGCGACTGCCAGATCCCCTGTTAATTCCTCGCAGCGCCTTACTCCTCAGACGTAATAATCTATCTGCCCCATAGCACTGTTCACTCGTTCCTAAAGCGCCCTCACAACATCTAGCTTGTCATACATCAGTTGACCATCAAGTGGTGAGCTGTTGATTACCGTGTCAGGAATGTTCGAAGGACCTAGTTTGAATGGGTATTGATGGTCGTAGTCATTGTTTCGCTCCAGGATTGCTGACCATATGATTACTACATCAAGGATGAGAACACAACAGGGGCAAATCTTAAAATCCCTGTTTTACCACAAAGCACAAGTATATTATGACATCCCTACGCATTGCAATCCCCCTCCCTCCCCCCCCCTTTTAGTCAATAAGGGGCTGGTACAGACCACTACCTGTCTCCAGTAGACATGGGCACTCATCAAAAGCAATGGCAAACTACTGAACTACAATCTGTCTAGAAAAAACACAACAGACAAAAACAAAATGGTGCAGTTGGTTCTGCAACGTCCTGTAAAGAATATGCAACTAAATTTAACTCATCAAAAACTGTCTGTTACAGTACCGCTAAAAACAAAATAGTGCCCTTACAAAAGATCCCGTTACTGCTCAACGTTAGTTACAAACAGCTCTACCCCTAACGTTATTGAGCAAACCTGCAGCCCATCGTGGGTGAAATTTTAAATCATTCGGCACCGATCTAGGCTCTGGTTTCATTTTTTATGGTATACATTCCTCAACTCTTTGCACCCCATGAAGTGTCTACAGTAATCCGATCTTTTGCAGCTGTTGCTGTAACTTCTCGTCTCACTGTGTTAATTTGCTGATCAAATAGGATCTCAAAATCTTTCGTTATATTCACCATTTCTTAGAATAATTTAGTTGTGTATCTGTTACAAAAGGCTGCAGAACGAACTTCTGCATTGTTTGGCTGTTCCTGCTCTTCTGTGTAAATTTTACGTTCAGTAGTTTGCCACTGCTGTCTGGATGGTCAGCTCCCTGTACCACTGTCGAAACAAAAGCCAGACAAATCGTCCCCAGTTGGGATGGAACCCTGCACCCCGGCATTGCGAAGTGCGTTTGCAAAACCTAAGCAACAGACGCCAACATTTCTTGACACAGGACGAGTTAAAATGCCTGGTGCTTTAACAAAATCCTACCCCAGATAACGTCACAGGAGAGTCTAACATTTTAAAGGGTAGTAAGACTAGATTTTCCGGCTTTCTGATGCTTTGAACGACCTCAACACATCTAGAACTGGCTCTAACCCCAACCTGCCTACGTCCAACAAGAGAGGGCAGCCTAGGTCCCACGACTGCATGCAGCCTTTCTACCCCTTGAAATATTATACTGTACAGTGATCTGTGAATTTCCCATGTTTGGGGTAAGATATTAATAAAGCACCAAATGCCTGTCTGCGACAGAAAGGGTCGTCACCTAATACTAGTGCCTGAACTATATATGTGTATAAGGTTCTTTTTTTCTTTTTATATCACGTGTTGTGAATTGTAGTGAGGCAGAATCCCAGGAAATCCCAAAGGTTTCTCCAAAATGAACGAGTTAGGGTCAAGGGGCAGTTAAACAAGAGAAAAAGAGAGGCGTTCAAATTCAAGTGTTCGGATGAACTATTGCTTGTGAAAAGTCGTGGTAGGGGAATAAAGGATTGAAGGTGAGAAAGTAGATGGAATCGGTTAGTGAAGGCTCGATTCTGCCAGACGAATGACTGCTATGAAGTGTGACTGCTGACAGCGTAGAGAAGTTCCTGTCACAAAGGGATGAATGGCTGAGCAAAAGCTATCTTAAACTGAGCGGTAAAACTAGCTTTCATGTGGCTAGCATTGATGGGCTATTCGTACTTGTGTGTGCTGAGTGATTCCAAGAGCAATATCCGGTGGGTCGAGGCCGGCTTTGTACGCAGACAGTGAATCGAGTCTTTGCTAAACTCCACTGTGTGTAAAGTTACCTTCATCTCTGTCCCATTGAATGCGGGTGTTGTTGGCAATGAAAGAGCCTACAGATTTGCTGGCTCTGTCTTAGTTACAGAAGGCAAGCCCATGGATCATGCATACTTTGACAATGTCATTAGAGATGTAGGACGTTCTAAGGATTTTTAGAGCAGCATATCTACATGTTTGTTAAGAGTGCAAGAATTAGGAGTAAATATTATCACTACCAGACATGAGAAGCACACCGGATTCGCGAGAAATCTCGTTAACCAACATAGGACTGGAACCATCAACCGCGAGACGCTGATGTATATGCTAAAGCTGGAATCTGAGCTCCAATGGACGTGTCCGGAGTGCTGTGAAGATAACCCAGATCCTAACTAAAAACTGCTCTCAGTAGGTTGAACGTGGTTGATTTTGTGTGTGTTTTGTTTTCATGCATGGACTGTACTGTATCTGTTTACTGACTCGCTGTTTGAACAAAGAAGACACAAACAATAGATTGCACAATTTATTGCATGGCATATTTCGCTGTATCTTGTCAGGTGCATACTAAAGTAACAATTACATAAATAAAGCAAATAAGTGAATCCTTTATAACTGAAGTACAATTTTAACAACGATCAAACATGATTGCCTGTTTTTACCAGGGCAGTCGTAAAGACAGAACCATCTCTTTCTGAATACAGAGTTCTGTGTGTCAGTAATTATTCTCCATCTTATAACTATTGATACTAGTGGTTGCCCAGATATTCCTTCTATTTTCTTTTCACTCCATTTGAATTCGTCGAATCTTTATATTTTATGTTTTTGTTTTGTTTCAAACAGTTCTTTTATATTTAATATTTTCCTCATGCATTTGTTAGATATTCAAAATATTTAACAATAAGGAGGATCTTAAGGCAGACTTTATATCAAGTTGCAGCTAGTACTATTAGCATTTCGGCTCTTCGTATAGCAACTGAAGAAGGGGAAGGAGCACGTGTGAGAACGTCCAGAGTGCATCGATGCCATTCATTCATTCATTCATTCATTCATTCATTCATTCATTCATTCATTCATTCATCATTATCGGACATTTCTTTTCGAATGCGTTTAACTTTTTTTTTCTGTGTTTAGTGAACTTTCACTAGCATATGCTAAGATTACAGAAATATTTTCATTGAAAATACACAAGCTGATTCTAAAGCTATATAAGTGAGAATTCTATATTGTGTTCAAACCTTTGAAAGCTTTGATGTCTTGCCAATGTGTGTCGTCCGCAGAATATAAAACATGGTGTTCAGTTAGTGGGTTTTTACGCTTTTTTGCCTGGGGACCAGTAAGGCTGTTACGGCGGCACTAAATTATGTGTCAAAAGAAAATGGAACTGGTGACGAACTCAGTCCCAACTCCGCCAAGCTAAATACTAGCTGACCTGTTATTGACGATTGGTCATGCTGGTCTACGTAAGAGGGGTGTAGAATGCGCTCTCTCGCGGGATCTTGGTTCGGTGCGTGGGTAGGGGGGTTGAGGTTAGGGTCAGTTGTACATGTTATGGGTCGTTAAAACCGCTCACATCGTGTAATATAGAGCGTGAGTGGTCGCCGGTAAGACCGTCGAGACAACACAAACTTGTACCAGCCTGACATTCCTGCCACTTAAAATCATGCGTCTCAAAGGTTAACACGCATGAATGAACGTCCAATCGCAGTGGCCTGACCCGACTTCGTCACTCATAGTGTATAGATGGGTGGAACTGGGCCTGCGTTTGTTACATGTTCCGAGAAAATGGCCTTTTTTTACTCCAGTAACATATCGGGCATATGATGCTGGACTCCTATTATCGGCATAATCATCATCGTCATTACCGTTATCGACATCATTATCATCATTATTATTATCATCATCATCATTTGAATTTTACATAATCATATTGACACGCTTTGTCAGAATTGCGGATCTAGCCTTTCCTATTGTCTGGTTTCGTCCATAGGGGCCGAACCATCCAGGTATTTACGTATCTCTCTGCCTTTCCCCCCTTCCCTTCCCTTTCCTATTTCATTCCTCCTCTCCCCTTTCCCCTTCCCTCCCTTCTCCCTCCCCTATTCTCAAACCCATTTTCTCTCATAATAATGTTTAAAAAAATGCCTGCGTCTAATTTCTAAAATCGGTTTATTGTTGTCATACGTCTCAATGAAGGCTGCCTGTAATTCTATAAAATTATCCTCATCTTTCTCAAAAATTATTTCTCTGCAGCAAGTCTATGGTTTTCTCCCATTTGTTTTTTGTTTGTTTTTGTTCTCACATGCATGACAAAACGGTCCGATCTCTATAGCCCATCCACTCGCGTAGGTTACAATACCCCCAATTTCGGTACGGAAAATAAAGATAGATCCACTTCCATCGTGCACTCATGTTGTAAAAGTTATTGATTGTGGTTAAGCTGCAAACGGATATGTCCGAGCGTAAGGTGCAGATGTCGTAGCCTCACTTAAAACCCCAACACAAACTGCCAATCGTCCATTTAAGAGCGAACATCAAAGAAGAAGAATATAGTACGCACATTGTATAATGTATGTGTGTTTTTTTTTCAGTCAGCACTTTAAAAAGAATGGGCTTGCGTGAGAAAGACCAGAAGACCTACGAGGTCGGGGACAGCCTGCTCAATAACAAGCCTGGACAAGCTGCAGCAACAGAAGAAGAGACAGAGGAAGACAATGAAGGTGTCCCGACTGACAAGGGATTTGCCTGGGTTATTGTCTTCAGTAAGTTTATAGTTATGGTTTAAAAAAAAAGTAGCTATGTTTATGCAACTATCTGTCATTTTATTATCAATAACTCGTCAGTAATTACTTATCTTGTGAACGTGATTTATGTGTGTGCGCGCCCATGTGTGAGCATGGGTTACTATTTTCATCTCGATGTTAATGTTCTATGCATAAATAATATTAGCTGTCCAGTTATATCTAATCAAGGGTTGTCTTTGTTACTTTCATTATTTGTTTATTCATAAAAAGTAAAAAAAAAAAAAAAAAAAGTAAAGACCCCTTTTTACGCCTTAGGCGCATTCTGCATATGGAAAGAGCGTCCCATATTTTTACAAACCAATCGACACTGGGTGAGTAATATGGTCAGCATTACGCCGGTCGTCTTTACTTCCCCCTGACAGCCATCCTGGTACCCATTTTAGGCTGGGTCGACCTGCGACGCCCTATACCATGATAAAAATCCACACAGCCAGCAGTGGGTTTCGATCGCGGTACGTTGTGATTCTGGAGTCTGACTTGCAACGCCTAAGCCACGGACGCCGCTCTTGTTTATTCATAGTTAGGAAATAAACATAGTTAACAGTACTGACGAGATCGGCTCTGTGGCTTAGTCGATGCGAACACTTCGTAATGCCGGTGTGCCAGGTTCGATCCCAGCTGCGGGCCATGCACTTTGCGTTGGTTTCGACAGTGGTATCAAGAAAGCCGACCGTCCAGTAGCAATGGCAAACTACTGGACGTAAACTTGCCTAGAAAAACCGCACAACAGCCAGGGGCTGTTGAGGTTGATTCTGCAACGTCTTATAAAGTATACGCAACTAACCTGACAGTACTGACGTGAATTGTGAGTTATAACAGACCTTTGACGCGTTTATGCAATTGTTTATCCGCAAGTTTTTTTCCCTACACATGTACTTTAATGATTAGCATATGACATAAGTTACTTATTTCGTAAGTGCATAAACGACGAAGCAAGCTCATGTTTTTGTAGCGCGTTGCGACATCTCCGACACAACAATGCTCAAAGACAACAAATCACAAACATCAGAGAGAGGTAGCCATCCTTTTTTTTAGGGGGCGGGGGGGGGGGGGGGGGGGGGGGGTGGGGGGAGGCGATCAGGTTATGAGAAGAGAAAAACTGAACATAGGAAAGATTATTGAAAAGAGAGACAGAGAAATACAGCACGTGAAAATTCTTGTCATGGCATGGAGGGGTGTCAACACGCCAGAAAAGTTTCGAATTACCGACTGTGGATGATGTTGATGTAACTGGGTAAACGACAAACACTAATTTGTTAGCGCGTTGAGATACCTTAGTTGCACCAGTTGATTTGATTTGATTTAAGAACCGATATCACAGCACCCGGGGCATTCCCATCTTAGATGCACCAGTTATGTAGTTATTCAGAACTTCCGCAAAAGAAAAGAAAAGTTTATGTTTTTGAGAGATCGACTGACTAAATTTCATCTTTTTTTGCAGAATAACTCTTAGAATATCCTTCAACAGATGGGCACTGAAACTTCGCACCTGAGGGAAAAAAAAATATTAAGAGGATACTGGTTCATGATACAGCACGACAAATGTAAATTATTATGTGAGAGGGTCGGGCTGCGGTTGGGGGAGGGGGGGGGGGTGTCTCCCGTCTCTCAAAGGAGTAGTGACCCACAACCAACATTTCTCTCTCTTTTTCATGCATTGTAGTTGTGCCATTATGTGTCACAAAGGGCCCACGAGGGGAGTCCCCGTGGCGGACCAGCTAGACGCTCTCCGCGGATCGGAAGGTCGTGGGCTCGCTCCCTGGCGGAGCCACACCTTTTTTCAAAAATGACCTTGGCTCCCAGGTCGACCCAGCCTTGAGTGGGTACCGTGTGCAGTCCGGGCAAGTAGAGGTTGACCACATCACACATCTTGTGCCGATTGGTCCATACAAGTATAGGTCTAGCCCTATATGCCCTATTCACATGAAAGCGTGGAAAAGGGTCCTTTACTTTTTGTACTGGGGCTCAGGGTCCTAAATGGAAACCAAATGCCTTGAATTTTTCCAGTCCGTTCTTGTGCAATCCAGCCCAGCAGCATTCGCTTCTCGCATACAAATTTATATTTAGTTTTTTTTTTCCTTTTTTGTGTGTGTTTTGTTTGGCACCTTAGCGTCCTCTGTATCTTTATTTTCCCATTTTAGTGCCTGTTTGATGATACTCTGCTCGTTTCTTCTCTGGAGGTGTCTTATAACTGTTGTTACCAATGATTATCCAGCCATTTCTCTTATTTCTTCACTCCCCTTAAATTAATACCATTTTTTTTAATTCAACAATAACCTCTTGAATTCGTTTTCAAATAAAGTTAACCTTCGTTCTATGTCATGAGCAGTTCTCTAACCTTTACCGACATATGTTAGAACAGAAATACCATTATAATTGAAAATACGTACATTGATTTTAAAACTCTACAATTTATTATGCTTACGACTGGATTATTTTTGCTGCTTCGAAATCGAAAAGAGTAGCATAACTGCACTGCCAGGGCAACATTTCCTGTTTAAAATCTACACAAAGTATTTCAGGATCCTCGCCGGTACTACAGTTTGCACTGTGCTGAGCTTCTTCGGACTCAGAATTGAGTTAGAAGAAAAACGGAGCACTTATATGCTATTACCCGTGTGCCGTGATGTTACGTCCAGTGTTTCCTTAACATCCATTTTTTTTTAAAATTTATTTTCTCTCACCTTCTGTAATTTTTCGTTTATGTTTTTTTCTTCTTTCAGGGCTGTCCATGTCTGCAGTGAAAAAAAAAATTCAGATGAGCCTATCAGCCATATGCACCTGTGGAAAGGTGCCCCAGACAGCAGAGCATGTACTCCAGGACTGCACCGAATTTGACACATTAAGGCAAACCGTTTGGCCAGAAAGAACAACAATGGAACGTAAACTCTATGGACCACTGAATAAACTAACAACGACAGTGAAATTTATACAGGAGACAAAATTGCTGATATAGATAAATTACCTCAGGCGAACGAAAGAAGAAGAAGAAAAAGTCTGCAGTGATCGCACAAAGTGCCCCCCCCCCCAAACAGCTACATATTTCGATTCGGTGATTGGGTTGGGGGAGGGGGTGTAAATCTAAATATATGTCTATAAAATATTAATTATGTTGCAGTAAATATCTTTTTTTTTAAATACACAGGTGTTTTTACAATAATGACCATAATAATCGGTTTCATCCGGAGTCTGTCTGTGCTGTTTGTGGACATCTCCGAAGAGTTCCAGGAGAAAGCCACCACAGTATCTCTCATGTTTACTGTCCATTCTTTGTTTGGCAGCATATCCTGTAAGTTACACACATTTCCTAACACTCTTTACCTATATGTTTAACCAACGTTTTTTTTTTTTAAATATCCTGAAACCATGAATTGTTATTCCGTTGGCTCTGTACTATGGATATCGCAACCCTTTAGCCTTGATTCCATGATAGGTACCGTAAATGTGGCTTTTCTGCTTACCCTCGGGTGCCAACCCAGACAACAAGGAGTTAGTCACCCTGTCGCCGCACAGTCAGGTTTAATCAATTGAGCTAGCGAGCCGGACTTAACCAACTATAACCTCTGTAGGTTTTATTTTTTTTTGCAAATGATAGTGATCCTTTATTCTCCTATCACAAGAAAACAATATATTAAACACAATAAGATCAATTATGTTATTTCGCTCTGAAACCTGGAGCATAACTAAGATATGAAGTCTTTTCTTATAAACATTTGATAACAAAGTCTAATAACGTAGCTCTGGATCCATCATTGATGCAAACAGAAGAGAACAGAGAGTGTGAAGTAAAAACGAAATTAATGTTTCTTCTTCTTCTTCTTCTTGTTCACCGGCTGTGAATTCCGGCGGTAAGTCGCGGTTGTTCGTCCAAAATGGACTTTTGGCTTTTACCTTGACCTGAGTTTTGCGTGTACATCCGTTTTACTGGCTAATTTGTTTGCAGTTCTCGTTCCCCGCCTCTCCGGCAGATGTACTCCGACTTCGGAGGAAAAATTAATGTTTAAACCACCACTGATTGTCGACAATAGACTGAAAAGACTGGAGCATAAAGAGAGAATGACAGATGACAATGGAGCACGCACAGTGTACTCAAAGGAGTTGATTAGTCGTAGACCATGAGGTATATCAAGAAGTGGATGGGGAGATAATATCCAGACAAACCTACACACGCTTGGAGTCTTAGCTGGAAAGATAAATCCAGTCACAGAGATGAATGGAGCCAGGTGATATCTGCAGCAATGTACCTTAAAGAATCGGATTGCTGAAGAATAAGACTGTGAGGTTTTTTTTTTTTTTAAACAGCGGAGCATCTGGAAGGAAGGCCAGAGGAAGACCACGAAAGAGATGGATAAATAATGTAGCAGAAACTTGCAAAAAAAAAATAATTAACAAGTCCATCACTAAACCCATCCGAGAAGCGCAAGACAAGTACAGAAAACCACTGCAATGGTTGAGATGCTTATACAAGTGAGACTACAACAGAAAAAAAAGAAAGAAGTAAGTAATAACAAACTTCGAGAGGTGATGGGCACCACCAAGCAAGCCGTTTGCCCACTGAAATGTGTTATGGATTTATATTTACAAATATACAAATTTGCAGGACATTAGGAGCCTTTGTTGGCAGTGGTGAAACGTCGCAAGCTAGCTTTATTTGGGCACGTAGTGAGACATGATTCGACTGCAAAGACTGTGCATCAAGGAACACTGGATTTGGGGAGGGGTGGGGAGTATCAAAGAAGAAGAGGGCAACGAAGAAATGGACAGGACTAAGTTATCATACACTTATTCATCAAGCGGAAGATAGAGAAAGATAGCAGGTTTTTTGCGCTAGTGCTTCCATCAGTACACCTCCACGACTCTAACTGGTCAAGGGTTAGGTAAAATTGCAAAGTAAAACCAATCAATAGTGGTTAGTAAGCGTCATTCTGTAAATAAAGGAAACGGGAGTAAGTTTTAATCAACAAAGATCTTGCAGATTACTTAGGATTATGGGACACTACTGCCTGATTTAGATCCAAATGGGACACAATTCTTCATATAGGAGAAGCTACTGGCGAGATAGTTAAGCTGGTACTTGAGGAAACAGTAAGTGAGGCACACTGCTCAATACGACCGTACGGTAAATATATCTTCTAGCGTGTCTGTTCTGCTTATAGTACACAAGGCTCAAGAAGATTCTGAGCACACGTTTCCTTTAAAAATGCGTAACCAGGCTTCATCTCTTTTAACTGTATTTGACATTCATACTGCTGTCAACATCAACACAGAGCGTTCTGCTGCCAAATTCGCTTGCAGCTGACTTGAATGCTGAGTGTAGAATTTATGGAACTACGTTTATACTCAGACACAGGAAGTAAGTGATAAAACTCACAGGCACATTAGTATGTCATGCTTTTTCTTCTTCATTATTAAATAAAAATAAACATTGTTTTTGTTTGTTTCTTCCACGACAGCCATCGTTACCAGTAGTGTGATCATGAACAAAGTCGGAGTGAGAACTATCTGTACAGTCGCTGCTGCTCTCAATGCTGTGTTTTCCGCCTGCTTGTCCCTAGCACCCAACATTGTTGTCTTTTTGCTGCTGTTTGTTTTCAAAGGTAAGCAAACGAGATTACAAGGAGGAAATAAAACTCGTTCTATAATATAATTAGTGCTCATGTGTTATCTAGACCTTTAGAACAACCAGTGCATTTCATTAAGCATGTTTCAAGAGGCCACTGAGGGTTGGGGTGGAGCGAACTGAGGGTCTATGCTGCGCTGGAAAAAGAAGAAGAAGAATAGGAAGAAAAAGAAGAAGAAAACAACAACAACAACAACAACAACAACAACAACACCAACAACAACACCAACAACAACACGAACAAGAACAAGAAAAAGAACAAGAAAAATAAGAACAACAACAAGAAGAAAACCAAAACAAGAACAAGAAAACAAAGAAAAACAAGAAGAAGAACACGAAGAATAAGAAAGACAACAATAACAACAACAAGAAAATCAAAACAAGAAACAAGAAGAAAAATAAGAAAAAAAAGATCAATAAATCAATCAGCAGGAACAGTAAGAGAAGAAGAGGAAGAACATTTCGTTCCTTTGTTTTAAAAAAAAAGTGATAAGCATAATTTACTAATACCATATTTGAATTTCAGGTGTTTGTTTTGGAATGCTGCTTGTGGCGCCAATGTCACTGATTGGCTTCTATTTCAAAAAGCGACGATCTTTTGCATCATCAATTGCTACAGCTGGAATGTGTGTGGCCTTTATACTGTTTCCACCAATTACGGAAAGTCTTCGGTAAGCTAGTTTCTTCAAGCCGTTTGAAAACAGAAATTCTCATACAGAGAATATTATTTCAGGAAAAAAGTGTTAGTTAGTTAGTTAGTCTTTCCTCTTGTGTCGAGTGCGGCACATAGGGCAGAGGTCGTGACTCTCCATGCATGACGGTTCGTTGCAATCTGTTGTAGGTCTTGGATGTTTGAGTGGCCCATGAGCGAGCCTTCCCTGATGATAGTTCTACGTAGGGTTTCCCTTGGTCTTCCACGAGATCTTTTCCCCTGTGGTGTCCAAATGAGGGCTTGGTAAGGAAGTCTTGATTTATCCATTTTAAGGGCGTGGCCGACATAGTTCCACGGCGTTTTCGTATAAAATTAGACACATACTCTTGCCTGGATTCTTGCCTTATTTGTGCATTGGTTCAAAAAAGTATTAAATGCATTACGAACTAATTAAATGGCATGATAGAATCACTAATAAAGAGCTTTGGGTGTGAACTAAACAAGTTCCAATGGACCAAGAGGTGAAGAAAAGACGCTGGTGTTGGATAGGACACACGGTGAGAAAACATGAGAACAATATAACTAGAATGTCTTTCCACTGGAACCCCCAGGGGAATAGAAAAAAAAGGACAACCCCAAAAAAAAGGACATGGAGAAGAGAGCTAGAGAGTGAAGTTAAGACTGGGAGGACACGGGAAGAGCTGCATGCAATGGACTTGGCAGGATTTGGGTGAAGGCTTATGCTCCACTGGGGTTCAAAAGGCACAAGATTGAGACCTATTGTGGTCCCATTTAAAGGCGTGTTGTTATTATTAAAACCATGCTAGAATGAAAATTCGGAAGTCACGTGTCCAAGAGACTGTCAGTGGTACATATGGGCATATAGAAGAACAGATGGTTCAGTTATTATGCCTCGGTAAGAAGCGAAAGGTAACATTAATAATAAAAATATTAACAGTAGGTAATGTTCACAATATTAACCACACAGAGGCTGGAATCTAGTCGCTCAGCACTCACATCCTTTACCACTCCCTCCACCACCCTGAATATTTTATATCGGAACTACGCGGCTCCCTTCAACCATGTATAGAAATTATCTTGAAAACATTTGTTTGTTCTTAACATATAATTTCATTTTTATCATAATATTTATTTATCACCAGGCACATGTGTATTGTTATTGCGTACTAAAACAAGGCCTAATGCCCCTGAGGTCCCCAGCTAGCTAAAACAATGTATGCGGAATTAGCGGCACCCCTTTCTTTTCCTCCCCGACGATTTCTTCATGGCGAGGCTTTTATTTGTGTACTTTGCATGAAGGAGTGAGGCAACTGTGCTTTCGATGACTGGAATGAAAACCTCCAGATATGCCTCTTTTCGAGATGTGAAATGTCAATACCTGTCTTGTACATACCTACTGTGTTATTACCAGGTAAAGATTTCAGTCCATAATAGAAGTATAACTAGCAAGCTTTATATTATTATAATCACGAACGACAAATAAACGTTTCAAATAGAAAGCTTTCATCAGCACATGACACAAACGGACGATACAACCATGAAAACGGAAGCGGGAGGGGGGGGGGGGGGGGGGGGTGGGAGTTATGTTCGTGTGCCGATTGGTCTATAAACTATAGGTCTAGCCCTAAATGCCCTAAATGCCCTATACGCCTGAAGATGTGGAAAAGTCAGTTACTTTACTTTCTAGCTTTTCCAGTAATTTACGTAATGACACTCGGTGAAATTGTTAATTATACATTGAAAGTCAGTCTTAAGCAACCTGATGCCAACCAGTAATGGATAATCCTATAAGTTTATATTTTTAGCATGCAGTTTGGGATGCGAGGAAGTTTCCTGGTCATTGCGGCCATAGAACTGCACATGCTGGCGTGTGGTCTGCTCTTGCGTCCGGTTGAGAGTTACAAGTGAGTCATTGTCACGATAGCAACGAGTTTGATTTCATTGTGTTTAACACTAATCGCTTGCCTGAAGACTGGTAGGGTTTGGTTCGAATCAGTATTGTCTAAAAATGCTGAGCATGTGCTGACAACAGAGTCGTAATCTAACCTGTTCCAACCACAAACAAGACACAAAAGTATGGTACACGAGAGAATATGGCCTGTACAAAAGCTTTTATAAAAGTTACCGGCCTCTTCGTATAAGTTTTATGACAGAAGGATCGAAGAAGAAGAAAAAGAAGAAGAAGAAGAAGAAGTAGAAGAAGAAGAAGAAGAAGAAGAAGAAGAAGAAGAAGAAGAAGAAGAAGAAGAAGAAGAAGAAGAAGAAGAAGAAGAAGAAGAAGAAGAAGAAGAAGAAGAAGAAGAAGAAGAAGAAAACGAAAGAAGAAAGAAGAAGAAGAAGAAGAAGAAGAAGAAGAAGAAGAAGAAGAAGAAGAAGAAGAAGAAGAAGAAGAAAGAAGAAGAAGAAGAAGAAGAAGAAGAAGAAGAAGAAGAAGAAGAAAGAAGAAGAAGAAGAAGAAGAAGAAGAAGAAGAAGAAGAAGAAGAAGAAGAAAGAAGAAGAAGAAGAAGAAGAAGAAGAAGAAGAAGAAGAAGAAGAAGAAGAAGAAGAAGAAGAAGAAGAAGAAGAAGAAGAAGAAGAAGAAGAAGAAGAAGAAGAAGAAGAAGAAGAAGAAGAAGAAGAAGAAGAAGAAGAAGAAGAAGAAGAAGAAGAAGAAGAAGAAGAAGAAGAAGAAGAAGAAGAAGAAGAAGAAGAAGAAGAAGAAGAAGAAGAAGAAGAAGAAGAAGAAGAAGAAAACAAGAAAAAAAAAGAAGAAGAAGAAGAAAACAAGAAAAAGAAGGAAAAAAAAAGAAGAAGAACATTTTTTTAATGCATCTGATACAGCAGCTTGGCGCTTTTATTCCGAATCAAATTGCACTGAGGCAAAGTTATATATTTAACGTAGACTCCCAGTTAAACCCAGAACAAATTCGGTACCAGTACTATCCTTGGAAGTAAAAGAGGCCGGCGCGATGTTGACCACATCACATATCGAGTGCAATCTCGTCCAAAAACGTTGAGTCCAGTATCATTTCATATGACATGTCCGAGGCGATACAGGCGTAGACAGATTTTTTTTCACAGATCAGTGATTTATAAAAAAATTTAAGCATTTTTTTTTTCCATTAAACTTATTAATTCTAGCACATAGAGTAGTGGTTCTCAACCCAAGGCTCATAACCCTTTTTTTTGTTTGTTAGTCGAACGACCCTTTCACAGGGGTTGCCGAAGACCATCGCAAAAAACACATTCACAAGAAGTGATGAAGTAGCAACGAAATAACTGTGTGGTTGTGGGGTCGCCACAACATGAGGAACTGTATTTTTAAGGTTGAGAACTATTGCCATAGAGGATACTTCAGCTGGATTTGTAGTGTTTGTCCGACACATCTTCTAGGTGACAGCATAACAAGGCAGTTGGATCCGATGGATCAAATTCCTCACTTCCCAATTTTCCCAAAACAGCGATAGGGAGGTATGGCCGACTTTGATTTCACACGCTTATCGGTATTTTACCTAATGATTTACAGTAAATCGAAAACAAATTTCCATTTCTTGATTTTTTTTTTAAAGTCAGCTGTGTACAAATTCCTAATGCATGATTAATTGATTGAATTGTCATCATAAAACTATCTGATAAATCATCATCATCATCATCAGCATCAAGTGCCTTGCCAGCTGACCGAGGCGTTCATGTGTCGCCACAGATCTCGGTCTTTGGTGTTCTAGACCAATTTCACTTATGATATTCCTTTAATACCACGGTCTTAAGTATTCAACCATAATTTCTCTTGGTCTGCCTCTTTTAACAGTGATTTTTCCAGTCCTCACTATATTTCCAAGTCCTCCCTGTCTCATCACACGACAAAAGAACTTTGTCTCCTTGTTATTGGTGTATATAATATTCTACGTTCATCAGCCATTTATATTAATTCAATGTTCGTTTTTCTGGCAGTCCAAGGTATTCTCATAATTTTTCTCAAGACCACATTTCAGCTGCCTCCTAACTTTTCTTAATTTGTTTGCTCAAATTCCAAGATTCACTACCAGACAACAGAACGGGTTCGATATAACATTTTAATGCCCGCTTTCTGAAGTTTAATGATGAAGATTTATTATACAAAATACTTTTCTTCTGAAAAGCTCTCTTTGCCTGGCCAATTCTGCTTGTTAATTTCTGTCACACATCGTCCATTTGATGTGATGAATGTTCCTAAATACTTGAATTTATTGACTTGGTTAAGGACTTTCCCTTCTGTTTCTGTGTCACATTTTGAAGATATCTTCTTCTTTGATATAACCATTATTTGTGCTTTCCTGATATTCATTCAAGAAGAGTCCCTTTTTACGAGCGCTCTCTAGTAGAACAATGTCTAATAGTTGTAGGTCTTCTGCATTTTCAGCTAATAATACTGTATCCTCTGCATAACGAAGATTGTTTTATATCATACAGTTTGCTTTATTCGCACATACAGAGTTAACAAGTTGGTTTACTTTGCAAATATGTATTTCTCTTGGTTAAAACTGGTACCATCAATATGTGAACTTTTCGTTGGCTCATGATACAGGGTAAATTAAGGTCTCTGTAACAAAGTTTTACAGCGTTTGCCTCTCGTTCTGAGGGTCGTGGCTTCGCTTCACGGCTGCGTCGTTTGGTTCACGTGTGCAATTTTTAAGAAGACTAGTAGTGATCGTTGCCGAAGCTACTGCATCCATGCTTTGCGCGTCGCTCTAGGTAGTCGGCTATCCATTCTGCAGAGAGAGACCGAGCCATATGGGATCAAACCTGGTGCAATGAAATCAATCCTCTTGGCTTCAACTTCAAGTCTAACCTAAACGTCAAAGGGTAAATGTCCCGAATACAATGACGTCAATACTTTATTCATTTATTCATTCATCAATGGGAGTCCCTGTGGCGGAGTGGCTAAAAGGTCGTGGATTCGCTCCCTGGAGGAGCCGGACTTTTTTTCAAAAATGACCTTGGCTCCCAGGTCGTCCCAGCCTTAAGTGGGTACCGGGTGCAGTCCCGGGAAGTAGAGGCGGCGTCGTGATTCTGAGCACATCATCCATCTTGTGCCGATTGGTCTATAAAAATATAGGTCTAGCCCTATATGCCCTATACGGCCAAAGGCGTGGAAAAGGGTCCTTTACTTTACTTTTACATCCATCAATTCATTTCTCCTGGTTATGCTTATTAATTAGTCTTCTGTATCTGTTCTCTTAGAAAAACATGTTTGACATTTGCTTACTTTTCTTTATCTGCAGGAGAGTCTATAAATTGAGACAGAAACAAAAACTTCTAAAGGATGAGCAACAGTTTCAATTATCCCAGACTTACACAGGCCCCAGAAGTAATTCTACAACAAGTAAAGACATATCACCGTCACAGACTGACGAAAATATTGATGACAAAGCAAAAGAAGACGAGACATTACTAAATCAAGTTAACGATATTTACAGAGATCGCTTGCTTTCTGATTCAAGCTATAGTAAACTACAACACGAAGATGGCCCCTCTTCAGTAGAAATTTCTTATACGTCGGGTAGCTCACCAATTCAGTTCACCAACCTCAAAGACGGGGACAGCTCATTAGTTCGGTCACGGGATAACGTTGATGCCAGGAGGCAAGCGAGGAAAAGGAGCATAGACTTTGAGCGCCAGGCAAGCCAGCTAAGTGCCATTAGTATGACTGAGTTGGCGTACATTGCCCCTGAAACAATTGATGAAGAAGTAGACGAAGAAGAAACAGAACAGGTGCTCAGCAAGAAGCCGAAAAGATCCATATGTTCCAGGCTGTTGACCACTTTTATCGACGTCTCTTTGTTTAAGGTAAAATGTTTTGTCTAATTATGAGCTACCTTATCATCATGGTACCCCGAACACGTCCATGGGTACTTAGACACAACATTATCATCATCATCATCATCATCATGTGCCCTGCCAACTGGCGTAGGCGCTCATGCGTCTCCTCAGATCACGTTCCCTGGTTGCCTGGAACAGCTCTCTTGATGACATCCATCCAGGCAATCGTTTCAGGCCATCCAGCATGGTCTCTCTTGGTCTGCCTCTATCCCTTTTTCCATTGATCCTTTCAGTTGTCCCGATATTCTCCAATGTCTCTCTTTTCATTATGTGACCAAAGAACAATGTTTGTCTTTTTCTTATTGTTGTATGTACATAATTACTTTCATTAGCATTTTTCAAGCAATCGTTTTTAGTCACTGTTGCCGTCCAAGGCATTCGTAACATTCGTCTCAGAAACCACATCTCTGTTGCTTCCAAATTCATCTTAATTTGTTCAGTGACATTGCAATATTCGCTGCCATACAGCAGAACGGGTTCTATGTAAAAATGTTAGAACCCTTTTTCTGACATTGAATCTTCTTCTTCTTCGCGTTCACCAACTGTACACTCTGGCGTAAAGTTCTGGTTGTTTGTCCACTTCTGGACTGCAGTCCTGCTCCAGAACCTGAGTGTTGCGTGTGCATCAGTTTTACAGATCTGATTCAATTGAATGCAGACTGCTGGTTCCTTACCTCTCAGGCAGATACACTCAGACTTCAAAGAAAGCTCCCCAGTTTGTCAACTCTTACGACATGCTTTTGGGGAGGCAGTGGGTCTTTTCTTGTTTTCCCCACAATAGGGCCCCGTAAACCACACGGGGGGGGGGGGGGGGGGGGGGGGGGGGGGGGGGGTTATTTTCTAAATTGCATCTTTGGCTTGACCTATTTTGCTTTTAATCTCTGTCACACATTTTACATCTGATGATATGATTGTTCCCAGATATTCAAATGTATTGACTGGGTTAAGTCTTTTTCTTTCAATAGAGATATCACACCGGGGTAGCGAGTGGCTAAACCTATATCAAGGCAGATTTTTCGGTGCTTTATTATTATCCCACCCTAAATATGGGGAATTCCACAGGTCACGTGACAGGCTGATATTTCAAGGAGTGATAGATAGGCTGCATACAGTCGTGGGACCTAGGCTGCCCTCTCTTGTGGGACGTAGGTGGGTTGGGGTTAGGGTCAGTTCTAGATGTTTTGGGGTCGTCAAAAGCATCAGAAAGCCGGAAAACCCAGTCTTACCAACCTATACAATTTTGGACTATCCAGTGAAGTCATCTGGGGTAAGATATTGATAAAGAACCGATTGTTCTAACCAACCGTACAAGAAAGTAAGACGGCTGGTGTAATAGTTACCACTTAACCCACTAAATGTCGACTGGTCTATAAACTGTAAGGGTCTAGAATCAAATGCAAGTGCTCTATGATGCGAAAAAAATGCCCCTCTCTTCCTCCATTCTTGGGTAGTGGATCAGACGTCATAACTTTCATGGTATGAGTGAAAAACTTAAAGATGAAGAATAGGAAGAGGAAGAAGAAGAAGAAGAAGAAGAAGAAGAAGAAGAAGAAGAAGAAGAAGAAGAAGAAGAAGAAAAAGAAGTATGAAAGTAGTAGCATTAGCTGCAGCAGCAGCAGAAGTAGAAGTAGTAGTAGTAGTAGTAAAGTAGTAGTAGAAGTAGTAGTAGTAGTAGTAGTAGTAGTAGTAGTAGTAGTAGTAGTAGTAGTAGTAGTAGTAGTAGTAGTAGTAGTAGTAGTAGTAGTAGTAGTAGTAGCAGTAGTAGAAAAAAAAGAAGAAGAAGAGAAGAAGGAGGGGTAAAGAATGAGAGGTGGTGGAGGAGGAGGGAAAGACGAAGAAGAATCGTTGTTTTATTGTTAATGTTTTCAGAACTGAAAATTATAGTTAAGTTTTGAAATCTTGCCTGCAATGGCAAACATGTCAACTATTCCCGTCTTCTACTAGATCTGGAGGTTCCGAATGATGATGGTTTTCATACTACTGTCTGTCTTCGCCCAATACACGATTATCTACATGCCGGTCATCTGCTCCACCATTCAGATCAGCAAGGCCGACGCCGCCATCTTGATGACCATGAGCGGAGTAATGGACCTAGTGACGCGGGTCATCACGGGGTTTATTGGAGACTTCAAGTTTGTGTCAAAGCCAAAGGTATGCCCATAATCATGTATTGCGTGACTCTCGTAGACAAAAACAGTGCTTTATTATTATCCTACCGCCCTGATGATGTCACAAGATAGTCTAACATTTTAGAGGGTTGTAAGACTGGGTTTCCGGGCTTTCTAGTGGTTTTAATGACCCGAAAACATCTAAAACTGGCTCTAACCCCAACCCACCTACGACCCACGAGAAAGTATGGCCTGGGTTGCACGACTTCAGGCAGCCTAGGTCCCACGACTGCATGCAACCTATATACCAACCCCTGAAATATTAGATTGTCCCCTGACCTGTGGATTTCCCCTGTTTGGGGTAGGATATTAATAAAGCACTGATAAACTAGGAATATGAGGAAACAAGCATCACCATCCTCGACGTTCTGTTGTGCCAAAATATGCCTTATAGGGCTTCTTGTCTTTTCCTCTACTCCCTTGTATCTGGTGCAATCGTTTTAATATCGTGGATGGAAAGCAGTCCAGCGGCGTTCGCTTCTGTCATCAACGTCCGTTTTAGGGTTTCTTTTGGGCGTCCTCGCTTTCTCAATTCTTTTATTTCTCATTTTAGAGCCTGCTTGTTTCGTCTCAGTATAGTCGAGTATAGAGGCATCTTCTCTGTCTTAAAACTGTTGTTACTAGTGGTTGCCCAGACATATCTCAGAAATCTATAATTACCATACTGGAAATCAACATGTCGCCTATACACGAGGACAGCCTCCACGTCAAGAAATGTGTTGAATCCGTTAAACTCGAGAGGGCTGACTTCACTGCACCGGGTTTAATGTCGTATAGCTCGGTCTCTCTCCGCAGAACGCCTGCCGAGAGCATCCCACATAGCACTATTTCCGTAGCTCCGGCGACGACCCACAGTGTCCTCCGTAAAAATTGCACTCGTGAACTAAACTTCACAGCCGGGAAACGAACTCATGACTTTTAGAGCGCAAGGCAACGGCTTGGCCACTTCGCCACTGAGACATGATGCCACCTGGCAGATCTACGACTGGGAGAACGGGGAATAAAAAAGGGGAGCTGGAAGTAAGGCCTTGGTGGCTAAGTGTTGAACTTTGTTTTGCTCTCTGAACGTCGTAGATTTGTCTCAAGGATTGTGTTGTTTAGTTACGAGTGCAGTTGAGTTTCCTGTGCATTGTCGGTGAAGCTTCAGAGTGTGTACCTTATGTAAAACATCCTGCAGGCGGCAAGCCATTAGGAAAAGCGTCAAAATCATGTGGGAGAACCCCCTCCATTTGAGGTTGTTGGTTAGTTGCGTATCCTTCACAGGACGTTGCAGAACCAACCCCACAGCCCCTGGCTGTTGTGTGGTTTTTCTAGGCAAATTTAATCGAGTAGTTTGCCATTGCTCACTTGACGGTCGGCTTTCTTGATACCACTGTCGAAATCAACGCAAAGCGCATGGTCCGCAGCTGGGATCGAACTCAGCACCCCGGCATTACGAAGCGTTCGCATCGACTTAGCCACAGAGCCGAAACTTTTGAGGTACAGGCAGAAAAACGGATGTCTTTGGTTTAGTGTTTCAGGAGCTTGCTTCTCATATGCGTGTATGTATATTTAAATATGTGCTTATACTGTATCTGCTTTTTTGTTGTTGCTTTTAATTGTTTCTTTTGGTGTATACATCTTTAATAACTTAACATGTTTCTAGATGTAATATAATTGTGGTGTGAAAGAGGAATGTCTGGAAGGGCCGGATATAACACGGGCCTAAATGCCCAGTATGTTACTTTTTGAAAAGTTTCAGACAAAGTTATTCTTTCCTAGGGTAAAGGCGATACGTACACTCCTGATCTACTGTGTTTTAAGCTTTGTGTGAGGGAGAAGCCCTTATAAAGAAAGGAAATGAGAGGGGAAAGGGGAGAGAGATGAGAAAGAGAGTGATTTTGACTATTTAAGACGGAAAGGAGGAGATATGAAATACAAATAAATACCCAGAGAGATTTTCTTCGTCCCGTGTTCACTGTGCACATGTATCTTTGCTGTATTTGGGAATATTCTGTTGTGAGGCTTCAATCTCGTCCACCGTGCGACTCTCGTAATACCATCTGAAAGCCACAAATATTATCTATCCAGTCGTATTACCCAGATTGTCATTGCAGTTGTGGCTTTCAGGGAATGAAACTTGTAAAAAATGTTTTCTATTGTGGAGGTATAATTTATTCTGCCTTCTATCCCCAGCTGGAGCATAGGCCCTCAACCAACTCACGCCAAGTCATTCTATACTTCGCTATTGCATGCAGCTCTTCCCATGTCCTCTCCGTCTTTTTAACTTTACTCTGTTGCTCCTTTCTTCGTGTGTTTTTCGGTCTTCCTTGATTTCTGTGCCACTGTGGATTCCAGTGTAAAGATATTTGTGGGTTCCAGTGCAAAGACATTCTAGTTATTTTGTTCTCATGTTTTCTCTCCATGTGTCCTATCTAATGCCAGCGTCATTTTCTTCACCTTTAGGTCCACTGAAACTTGTTTAGTTCTCTCCTGAAGCTCTACATTGGTGATTCTGTCATACAGTTTAATCCCCTCTGTTCTGTGCAGGCACTAGTTAATGAATGTTTGTATTTTTTTTTTTTGTTTTTTGTTTTTTGTTTTAAGTAACTGCATTAGTTGTTTTTCACGTTTCCGTTCCATACTACAGTACTAATTTGACATTAGAATTTAAAAAAAAATTTAAGTTAAGTATTAATCTTAATTTCTTTCGACTTCCAAAAATTTCCTTGTGCTATGAAATCTCATCTTGCCTCTTGTATAATTATTCTAAAATCTCTATAAGTTCCCCCCCCCCCCACCCATCTTTGTCTACTCTAGTGCCTCAAAAGGTGTACGACTCCACGTCTTGGAGTGGGAGACCATTAAACAAAACTACATTACTGTTTTGATTTATTCTCATTATCTTTGTCTTTCACTTGGGGATTTTCAGAGCTAGCTGTAATGATCTTACATCAAGTATGTGTAATTTATTTTGCATTTGATTTCGTGAATGGGACAGGAAAGAAATATAATAAGAAAAATCCAGATCAGAAGGTTGTTTTATAGGGGTCCACTGAATTCCATTACCAGTGTTAGCAATTTCTGTCTTTATAATGTAAATATATCCGTTAGCTTTTCCTTACGAAGAACTCGATACTTCATTATGTTGCCGTTACTGAGTTAATAATTTTCTGGGGGATTCCAAAGTGTCCTGTTAATTTTCAGAGGGGCTACTTATCAATGCTTCGAAAAGCTGTTTCATAGTCTAGGAATCCAATGTGAAGTGGGGAATTGTATGTAATGCTTTGCAATATTATTATACGTAATGTGGCTATCTGGTCAGTACAGGATCTGCTTTGCCAACAAACAAAATTGCCTGCTAACCTCTAAGCTTTTTTAGTATTTCCAAAATAATCCTACATAATATTTTTTGCTTAGAATTGACAGCAACATAATTCCTCTCCTGCGGATCACCTTTTTCGAGCAGTTTAACACGATATGTATGCTGGTATTTCTTCGTTCTTTACTAAATAATTTTTGTAGCTTTTTTTTGTTTTTACATGTTTTTATATTGGTCTTAATAACGTCTGTTGGGATACCATATGGACCTGCCGCCTTTCCGTCCTTCGGAAGATTAATAGCTTTCGTAATTTCCTCTTTAGATGGTCACAGTTGATATCCAAACCTATATTTCCAAAAGTTGGATATCTGGAGGAACCTCTGGGGCTAGTCTCTTCAGAAGTAAATCAAAATATTCAACCTATCTGTCCATTTGATCTTTTGTGTGGAGAGTAGCTTTCCTTGGCTGTTTTTGATTGATCCAGTTGTCTGACTATATTTACCTACTAATTTTCTTGTGTTACCGTAAAGGTAAGGTTTCCTTTTGCTGCAGATGACGCCGCATCTCGTGCTATATCATCTAAATATTCCCTTTTATCTGCCCTTATTTGCCTCCCAACTTCCTCTTTAGCTTCTGTGTATTTTTCATGAGCTCTAGCTTTAGCAGCTCTCGTTTTGCTATTGTATAATTCTACCTTTTTACTTTTCATTACTTCGATCATTTTAACGGTTTCTAGCGTTATCCACTTTTTATGTTTCCGTTGTTTCTTACAAGGAATTCTACACAAGATTCATTTCAAATTCCCGTTATCTGATCCCAGTAGACTTCAGTTAACTGCTGCAACACCTTGCACTTTTAAAAACAGTAATTGAAACCTATTCCTTAACTTCTTTATCCCTGAGATAACCTACATTATACTAGTTTCTATGATGATGAGACGTTATATATCTCCTAAGTTTAAACTTGATTTTACCTACCAACAGAAAATGGTTGGTAAACACACAAAGAAGCCCTAACATCCCGAGTTAACGCTACAGATAAAATACATTGACATTTTAACAAAAATAAGGTTTTTCTTTCCCTCACGTTTTGTCCTTTTTTTTTTCTTCTACAGTTAGTCACGTTCAGCCTACTTGTTCTTGGAACAGTATGCCACACAATTCGCTTCTTCACAAATTACACGACATTCATTGTCTATGCAATTCTGATTGGTGTCTTCGGAGGAATTCGGCAAAATTTCTTCAACATAATGCTCATTGATTACGTGGGTGTCCAGAAGATGGCCAAGGCTTATGGTTTGGCATCGACTCTTGCCACTTTGATGCTGTCCATAAACCATCCGATTGTAGGTAAGCCCAGATTAGCTATAGTAAAGTAAAATAAAAGGCCCCTTTCCCCGCCTTCAGGGGTACTGGGTATATAGGGCTAGCCCTACATATCATGGACCACTTGGGACCGGGTGGATGATGAGGTCAATATCATGCCGGTCGTTTTTACTTCCCTGGACTTTACCTGGCACTTATTTAATGTTGTCGACCTTTGAGCCAAAGTCAGTTTTTAAAAAAAATCCTGCTTTATTTGGATTTGAACCCACACCCTTTGGATCCGCAGGCAATCATCTAGACGCCACGCCACGGGAGCCCCTTAAACTGGGCTATATCCATATTAATTCAAAATATCTGTTTGACATGTTGTGTAATAGGTTTTTAAACGGCTAATTTATACAATAATAAAACAGAAAAATTGTGTCATGAAGAAAATATCAATCTAGAGGGGAAGTAGAAATACTCTCACAATACCGCAATCGCAATGACAAAACGAACTTTGCGACAAGAAAGCCTTCATCAGTATACAACACAATGATTATTAGTATTATTCCTTTTTCCTTTCTTCTTCTTCTTCTTCTTCTTCTTCTTCTTCTTCTTCTTCTTCTTCTTCTTCTTCTTCTTCTTCTTTTTCTTCTTCTTCTTCTTCTTCTTCTTCTGCTTCTTCTTCTTCTTCTTCTTCTTCTTCTTCTTCTTCTTCTTCTTCTTCTTCTTCTTCTTCTTCTGCTTCTTCTTCTTCTTCTTCTTCTTCTTCTTCTTCTTCTTCTTCTTCTTCTTCTCTTCTTCTTCTTCTTCTTCTTCTTCTTCTTCTTCTTCTTCTTCTTCTTCTTCTTCTTCTTCTTCTTTTTCTCCTTCTTCTTCTTTTTCTTCTTCTTCGTGTTCACCATATGTAAACTCCGGCGAACATATCTGTTGTTCATCCACTGCTGTATTCTAGACTTGTTCCAAAACCTGAGCTTTGCGTGCCAATGCGTTTCACTGATAGGGCTTATTTGTTTGTAGACTGTTGGTTTCTCACCTCCCAGGCAGATGCACTCCGACTTCACAGAAAACATCCCTACTTAGTTAACTCTTGCAACGTGCTTGTTGGAGGGTTTGGGGGGGGGGGGGAGGGTGGCAGTGTCCTTAACATTAGATTTTCTAGAGGCGGTGTGCTGGGGGTTTCAAAGAGCCGAAGCCTTGTAAAAATAAGCAATAATAATAACTAATATTATAAAATCTCCATAACACGCTTGAATAGAAGTCATATCCGCATAGAAGTGTTGTTGCAGGATATAGGTATTCGGCTGAAAGTCGAAAGCAAAGGTTATTACATTTATCACATCTCGAGGAGAGTGATCAAAGAACCACCAGTTTTGAACTGAAATGGAAAAACAAAGGACTGGGGGAAACTTGGCTTTCAAAGAGAAACTGTATTTAATAATTAAAATTAAAAAAAAAAACTGATGAAAGAGGCCAAAAGTACTATACGCTCACTAACCGACGTTCTAACCGGCGTTTGACGGTGAGCCTGACGGGTATAGCGACTTCATCATTGCTCATGTATGTGCATGACATGCTACTCTATGTGAGTGCCAAACTTTAGAAATATTGCCAGGGGGCTGTGTGGTCTCGAGGCATGGTGTCCATCTCGAGTGCTGCATGTTCCGGGTTAAACCCCGGATAAGGGCTAGAATTTGTTTTCTTGGACTTCTAGTAATTTCCCCTGGTTTCTGGGTAGTGCGATCGGACGCCCGTGTGCATTGTTGCGCACGCAAAAATCCTCTGGTAGTTGGAAATCGAAAAGAGTAACTTAACCGCGCTGCCCGGGCAAAATTTTGAATTAAAAATCTACCCAAAGTATTTAAGAATCCTCGCCAGTGCTACAGAGCTTGTGTACTGTGCTGAGCTTCTTCGGACTCAAGACTCAAAAGAGATTGCGCAAACCGTTATTTCATATTAAATATAGCTTGTATTGTTCTTCCTTTTTTTTAAAAACCAGACAGCCGTCGTATAGTTTAATAAATAATGTTGCCCATAGTAATACTAAGTAACAGTTGTGTTTATTTGTAACATGCGTTTTTTGTTATTCTTTTCCACAGCTGCTCTATTTGATGTCACCAAGGGATTTGTAATTCCACTTCATTATGTCGGCGCTATGATATATTTATCAGCTGTGGTACTGTCTCTAGAGCCAATGTTCAGGAAGTTAGATCAGAAAACTGGGGCGCTTACAAACGAAAGTACACTCAACGTTAGCAAACGTGAAAGCTGAAGTAATGTGCTTAGCTTAATTAGCTCATTGAGCTTAACTTAATAGCATCAGCTGAGAGGTAACCGACTTCAACTCTTTGAGAACCAAACTGGTGTTACTTTAACCCTTTCAGTCACAATTTATTAAACTCCATTTATTCTAAGAAGGTTAGTTTACAAGCAATTAATACTTAGCCTCAGGGAATTAAAAAGACACACTATGTGACAGTAGTTAAAGTAGTAATTTAGATGAAGTGGTTGAAAAAATACCTGGCTTGGATTCTAGACAGCAAGAACATTGAATCTTCTTCTTCTTCTCCTTTGGTTCACCGGCTGGAAACTCCAGCGAAAAGTTATGGCTGTTCGTAAACCTCTAGAATTTAGTCTTGCTCTAGAACCTAAGTGTTGCGTGCACATCCGTTTCCTAGACCTGGTTTATTTGTATGTAGACTGTTGCTTCCTTGCTTCTCAGGCAGTTGCACTCCGACTTCGAGGGAAGCTCCCAGCTAGTCTACTCGTTCAACGTGTTTTCTAGGAAGGCAGTGGGTCTGTTTTTGTCCCCCCCCCCCTTTCCAATGAGAGCCCAGATCCCACACAGGGTGAACATTACATTACATTTGGAATAACCAGGGAATGCGTGTGGATTGTTTAGGAATGAAAGAGCGCAGTAATCAGCGCTTGGGCCTTAGGGGATAAATAATAAAACCTTGGGACAGAACGAGGAGTTACAGTCAGAAACTGGACCGTGTTTTAAAAAAAAAGTGCAGAAAGGAATATCTAGTTAGTTAAAATTTGGAAATTAATCCACTCTAATGCACACACAGACAACTGGACGTTATTCACCGTAACACACACACACACACACACACACACACACACACACACACACACACAGAGAAAGATATAAGGACTTTAATAAATGAAGGCTGCCCATATTGAATCTTTGTAATGAATGAAAATTTCTTTGATATATTACTTTACTTTCGGTAAATACAAGATTCCAATATCACATTGGGGGAGAGGGGTTTTTAGTTTTTTTCTTCTTCTTTCGTTCGCATGAAATAAATTGTCTATATCTGCAAAGCCGTCTCTTGTATGAATTTCACTGTCTTTTGTAATTCACTAAGCGGCCCGTAAAGTTTGACTTCCACAAGTGTCTCTTTTGGCCAAATGTTTTGCCTGAAAGCGTTGAATATGGGACAGTCTTGAAGGATGTGATCTGTTGTTTCAGGTGCCAGTCCACAAGTACACATGGCCGATTGGCCAATCTTAAATTTGTTGTACATGTGGGAGCGAAGTCTATTGTGCCCTGTTCTAAGGCGAAGGATAATAACTTGCTCTGGTCTGTCCATAATATGGTAATAATCTTGTGCCAGTTTCGGTGGCATTCTGATTGATTTGATCATTCTCTTCTTCTGTTGATAAGAGACTGGTATGTCAGGTTGTTCTTCAGTTGCACCTTCCTTAGCTAGTTTATCAGCTTTTTCGTTTCCGGGAACTCCACAGTGGGAAGGTATCCACTGCATTACTAATTTACAGCGGTTTGCCTAGTTCGGATAATAGTGTCCGTATGCTTGGTAATTTTCCAGACTGGAGTGACTGAAGTACTGCTTTTGCATCTGTCAGGAATACCACTGGTTGTGAAAAATACCCTGTATTTAGTAGTTTCTCTACCGCTATCTTGATGGCTTGAACTTCTGCATCATAGTTGTGACAGTGCTTTCCCGTTGGTAATTTGGCTGTATCCCTGGTATTATTAGGATACTCAATGTACACTCCCGCACCTCCGTTTCTGACTGCGCTTTCTGCTGACCCATCTGTGTAAACACGAACCCAAAGGTTCTGCGGGTATTCATCATCAAGTAAACTGAGGGTGGCTGTTTTGCGCTGCACACTGTTTTGTTCTTCCTTGTCAAATACCCCTTTCACTTCAGTCTTGATGTGTATTGGAAACTTATACTCCTCTCTCCAGGGGGTCCGTTCTGGGACAGCATTTAAGGATCTATCAGTTGCAGGTAAATCAGTGGTTTGTCTGCCGAGCCGTTTGGCCTGGTGGATAAAACTACTTTTTAGTTTTAAAAGGGTACATTCTTTTTTGTGGGGGGGGGGGGGTGGGGGGCACTGTATTCACGGACCGCCTGACGGCCAATACAGACGAGAAAGAAAGAAGGTTTTATTTATTAAATCCTGACTGAGGTGGGTACTTTTTATTGGATCGCCCAGAAGTGTCCACGGACCGGCTTGTGACCAGCGGACGACAAGTCAAAACATGGATATAGAGTAGCAGTTTTCAACCTAGGGGTGAAAAAGGCGGGTGAGGGTGATTTAGTTTAAAAGAAAAAAAGTGAAGGGCATCAAAAAATTATGAAATTGCATTTTTTTTTTACTTGGAATAGTCTGTTAGGCTCTCCTGTCAACTCAGGCCGTTAGCTGGAAAGCCGCCGATCGCTTAGTGGAAGTTCTCTCCCTTGGCTGCATTGCAAACACGGAGCGGAAAGGTCACGAGTCAAAAAAGACAGTCAGGTCGACAACAGGGCTGCCACTGCTTGGGTGTTTCCCCTAGATCTGGGTGTTTATTTGACGCGTCGGGTAAATCTGGGTTTTTTTAAAGTAAATATATCATTATATAAAAGTGGAATTAGTTGCCACGGATGTGACTCCTGCAGATTTGTATGACTTAATGACCGATAAATTTTCGTGGTTAGGGGTAGGGTTAGGGTTAGGGTTAGATGTGACAATTTTGACGCAGGAGTTCCAAATAATCGCGCACAGTCACATACACACCCAAACAATCGACGGACTCAATGCAGCCAAGGGAGAGAACTCCCACTAAGCGGTCGGCGGCAGTCCAGCTAACGGCCTAAGTTAACAGGAGAGCCGTCTGTTATAATGAAAAAAAATTCAATATTCCCTTGTGTCTTGTCCCCCATCAGACAAACACTAGCAGATATCAACGACACAAAACAGTACAATACAGCAATGTGGCGTGTAGAAACAAACTCCCAGTAGAGCACATAGCAAGTGTTATGACAGTTATCATTTATATATGTTCTAGTCTATCTAACGAAATAATATACCTTTATGTAAATGTACATGCGTGGAATTTTAAAATTTTTTTTTTTACATATGACTCTATACGTTCTTGTTTCTATGTTTTGTATAACTTAAACATATGTTAGGCATTTTGTATTTTTACGTGATTATTTTATGTAAACTCAGGGAATCATATTTACTGCTTTTAGTTAATGATGGCGTTGAAGCTTTAGTTTCATCCGTGGTTCCTCACCCAACTTAAAATGTTGCAGGGGTAGAAAGGTAGAGAAAGAATGTGTGTGTGTGTGTGGGTGGGGGGGGGGTGGGGATTCTAGAAGATATTAAACACTGAGGCGACATAAAATCAGGTGGACATTTAATTAGGCTGCAACAGGCCTTACTAGCATGTCGTCATTTCGTTAGTCACTTAGTAAACATACGGAGCTCTTGTGTGTTCTGGATTGGGTGATTTCATTTTCTTCGCTAGGGGAAGTCCCCGTGGCAGAGTGGCTAGACGTTCGCCGCGGATCGGAAGGGTTCGCTCCCTGGCGGAGCCAGTCTTTTTTTTTAAACTGTCCTTGCTCCCAGGTTTACCCAGCCTTGAGTGGGTACCAGGTGCAGTTCCGGGAAGTAAAGGTGGCCGGCGTGATGCTGACCACATCACCCATCTTGTGCACATTGGTCTATAAAATATAGGTCTAGTCCTATATGCCTTACACGCTTTAAGGCGTGGAAAAAGTTAGTTTACTTACTTTACTAACCCTTTCGCTAGATTTAGCGGTATTTCGTAATTTACATGTTCACATAATTTTCCCAGAAGATTTTTTTGTTATATTTGTTTTTCATTTTGGAATAGTATAGTCTCAAAACATTCCATAGATAAGCTTTGTATTTTTGAAATGTGTGTTATTTGTTGCGTGTAATGTCAGTACAATAATTGAACATTTGATTTATAACAGTTATAAAATAAAAATCTGTTAAATTAACACATAGTGATCTGTCGCCTTCTTTTCCCACACATTGATTGCTGTGTTGCAAAAGATGAAATAAGTTGTCTATGAGACGAAAATTTCATAGTACCCACTGCCACACAGGCCCACGCTGAAAACACACACACGTAATCGCGCGCGCGCGCGCACACACACACACACATATGCATATATATATATATATATATATATATATATATATATATATATATATATATATATATATATATATATATATATATTAGGGCTGTACGGAATAGTGATTTTCACTATACGGCCGAATACAAATAGCTGGACCAACTATTCGGCCGAATACGAATACGAATGCGAATAGTGAATCATCATCATCATCATCATCATCATCAGGTGCTGTCCAGGGTATTTTAAGCATTGTTCTGTAATACCACATCTTTGAGCACCGCTCGCCTCGGTTCGATGTTCGTTCACTAGTCTTCTTGTAGTGAGTACTGCCCGACCCAGTTCATTGCTGGTTTACCAGCTCCTTCTTGTAGTAAGCACCGCTCGCCTCGGTTCAATGTTCGTTCACTAGTCATCTTGTAGTAAGCACCGTTCGCCCCAGTTCGATGTTCATTCACTAGACTTCTTGTAGTGAGCACTGCCCGATCTAGTTCATTGCTGGTTTACCAACCTTCTTGTAGTGAGCACCGCTCGGCCCAGTTTGATGTTCGTTCACTAGTCTGCTTGTAGTAAGCACCGCTCGCCCCAGTTTGATGTTCGTTCACTAGTCTGCTTGTAGTGAGACCGATCGGCCCAGTTTGATGTTCGTTCACTAGTCTGCTTGAAGTAAGCACCGCTCGCCCCAGGTCGATGTCCATTTACCAGTCTTCAAGTAGTGAGCACTGCTCGCTCCAGTGTATTGCTGGTTCACTAGTCTTTTTGTAGTAAATACTGCCGACCCTAGTTTGATGTAGGTTCACCAGTCTTGTTGTGAGCACTGCTCGTCCAAGTGCATTGGCGGTTCACAAGTCTTCTTGTTGTGAGCACTGCTTGCCCTAGTTCATTGCCTGTACACCAGTCTTTTTGTAGTGAGCACTTCTCGTCTGAGTTCATTGGCGGTTCAGAAGTCTTTTTGTAGTGAGCACTGTTCGCCCCGGTTCACTGCCGGTACACCAGCCTTCTTGTAGTGAGCACTGAACGCCCCAGTTCGATGTTCGTTTACTAGTCTTCTTGTAACAAGCACCGCTCGCCCCAGTTCGATGTTCGTTCACCAGTTTTATTGTAGTGAGCACAGCTCGCCCCAGTTCGATGTTCGTTCATGAAAGCGCCATTAGCTTTCCACACACACACACAAATCGTTCCATGCAGCTTCTTGTCTCACTGAAGGTATTTCCAGATTTACTAAACAGACGTTCACTTGGTACGCTCGTAAGTGGTGCACAGAGATAACGCTGGACAGTATGAACCAAGTTGGGAAATCTTGATATGTTTAATATCTACCAGTCCAGGAACAGGTGTAAGTTAACCACTATTTGTATTCGGCTCGACCGCAACTATTCGGCCGAATACCGAATAGTTATTAGGTCCACTATTCAGCCCTGAAGCGAATACGAAGCGAATATTTGGTACAGCCCGAATATATATATATATATATATATATATATATATATATATATATATATATATATATATATATATATATGTGTGTGTGTGTGTGTGTGTGTGTGTGTGTGAGCGATACGTAAATTATTACTCAAACTGAGTTAATTTGATTCAAGAACCGACATAATAGCACTTAGGGCATTCCCATAAGCACTCTGTCTCCCCTGTCAGTAGCCTGCGCAGAGTTCCAATATCAGTGGTACCAGTAGCATTCTGATCATACGTCCGTCTAGCTTTCCTCTGAGCATCGAACAACAACCAGATCCCCTTGTCGCCCCCCCCCCCCCCCCCCCGCCCCCCCCCCCCCCCCGCTGCATCTCTCTCACCACTCTGGATATCCATCTGCTCCTATCCAAACAATAAAATAGTAATCGGAAAACATTGAAAACTGGCAAGTTTATAGCTTATTAAATTATAAATAAATGTGAGAAGTTTGAAGCTATTTCTTGGACAAGTTTTTCTGTAATGGTGCACACCAAGGTACATCCTGTTGACCGGTTCTGCTGTGCAACATGTGCATCACAAATGGAAGAACCAGGTGCCAGAGCTGTGATAAAATTCTTGGTGTTGCAGGGTAAAACACCAACAGAAATGCACAGAGAGATGGGACCAGTATTTCAGAAATCATGTCCGTTTTATGCTTTGATAGAAAATTGATGCAGGCATTTATAGTGTGTTAACGCACTTGTTGTTGATATGCTAAGATAGGGAAGACCACTCTCAGAAGCACTGACGAACATGTAGAAAGGTTAGTTGCGTATCCTTTACAGGACGTTGCAGAACCAACCCCAACAGCCCCTGGGTGTTGTGTGGTTTTTCTATGCAAATTTACGTCCAGTAGTTTGCCATTGCTTCCTACACGGTCGGCTTTCTTGATACCACTGTCGAAACTAACGCAAGGCGCATGGCCCACAGCTGGAATCGAACCCGGCATCCTGGCATTACAAAGCGTTCGCATCGACTTAGCCACAGAACCGACACATGTAGAAAAGGGGAAGGAAATCATTAACTGAGACCTGAAAACAACAACTGAGGACATTTCTAGAGCATTTATAGTAGCTAGAATTTTACGCAACCGACTGGACATGAGAAAAGTGTGCGTCTGTTGGGTTCCACGCCTGCTAACATGCGAACAGAAGGAAATGAGAGTAAAGTGCTGTCGACATTTACTCAAAAACAGTCTTTCAGAAAACATGTTGAAAACTATGTTGACAGTAGATGAGACTCGCGTTTAGCATTATTTCACCAATCCAAATGCCAGCACGCACTGAAAAACTCCAGTTTCCCCAAAGCATGTCAGACGAAGATAAGAGAAATCTGCACGGAAAGTGATACTGACATGAACACGAGGGATTGCCAGAACTTAAACTCCGCCTTTGCAGCATGACAACGCATCTGCTAGCAAGGCACAGACAGTGCAGCTAATAGCAAACAAGTGAATATTGAAATTCCTCCTCACCCGCTATATTCACCAGATATGGCACTTCCAGATATTATTTTGGGTCCCCAAACGTTAAAAAGCGTTGATGAAGAAGTCACACTGGCGTATAATAACTGGTTTAGGTCGAAAAATAGGGTTTTCTATTCCAAAGATATCTTCAAGGTCAAGTAATGATGGCAGACATGTTTTAATTTGTCAGTTGGCTATATTAAAAAGGAATAACCACTGTACCAAATTCCATCTTCTATATGGTTTTGGTTTTCCTTTTCATAGATTACTTCTCACATGCGCACACACACACACACACACACTCACCTACACACTCACACACATTTGATGAGAAGTTACGTTTCGTGGTGATCTACAGATGGGCTGCGACAACTATACCTGTCGGTCCAACACATTCGATTTGTACCAACCCTAAATTAGTCAACTTTTACGACATGTTTTCAACAGGGCACTGAGTCTATTCCCCCCTTCAATCCCCCTCCACCGCCTCTTCACAAATACGACCTATGGAACCAACACAGAGGAACCCCACTGTGATGATCGTTATTTTAAACAGGTTGCCCTTTTCACCCGTGACTAGAATCAGATACAGATACATCAGTAACAGAGCGAGAGGTCGACCACGCAAAACATGGACCGCAGAAATGTCAGAGACACTGAATGGTACTTTATACGCAGCGAAAAAAAGGGTTCGTTCCTGAGATCTCTTTTTGTCCTGACGCCGCGAGGCATTCCAGGAGTTGTTCGTCCATTATGAGTGATGAAGACCACTTTTCATCTAAAGTAGCAATGATCAGTTATTATGAATGAGTACGAAGGTGGCTGACTTGTCCGGTAAGTTCTTGAGCAGGTGGAAGTCACAGTAAGTGTGGGATTAGCGATAAGTTTCTTTCTAGTCTGTCTCCATTTCTCTGCCTGTGAAACCTCCGCTGTCTGGCTGGCTGATGCACCGTACCTGAGGAATGTACGCAATCCAGAACAGCAGCCTCCCACGTCGCTGTATTGATGCCAAAAGAATTGATAGCAGTTTTGATATTGTTCTTATAGGGTTTGTTTTGTCGTGCCTGGGACCACTTCCCTTGCTGGTGCTCGCCATAAAATACTCTCTTTCGGAGGCGAAAGTCTGGCATGCGGGCTAGATGACCAGCCCAAGACAGCTGATAATGATTCTGTATCCTGTGGAAGCTAGGCAGTATAGAAAAAAAAAATAATAAGAATTCTCGCATCACGCATATATTTTTTTAATCAGCCTATCGGCACTCGGTGTGCAATATGGTCAACAGTTTGCCGGCTGCCTTCATATCCAAAGACCTTTTCCTGGCACTCATTTTAGGTTCTGCCTGGGAGCTGAGACCATTTGTACAATTAAGTAATCGGTTAACCATTGTTCCAACTTCATACGTCACCCCATAATTGATCCTTTCTTTTGCCAGCGAATACCACACATTATATCCGTGACTGTCTCTTGTGGAAAAATGTATACAGACTGTAGTCTCAGCAAATCCAATAACATACGCTTGCACTAAATGCACAAGACAGCCGTCAGAAGTGCCAACTCAAGAAATGCAGTTTGCCATCGATGGAAGCAGTAGTTAGCCTACAACCGATCAGTTGTTGCTCACGCGATTAATCACACTAGGCACCACCAGTTCTGCAGCCACAGGCCACTTACCTTTACCTAAAGCTACAGTCCACAAACAAACAACACGTTGTTCACAGCCGAAAAGCATTTCAAATACAATTTGCAGCTTACAGTGTCGCTTTATGCACTCAACTCAGTAACAGGGCGACAAAACTGTATCTTTTCAGTCTATATATAAAGGAAATTGCAACAGCCAACTGTTGTCAGAAGCAAAAACTTGCCACGACTAAGAACAGCAGCCTTGCCTATTCCCCCCATATTGTCTCCTGGTGAACGTTAAAATTAGGCTGTATACGAAATGGAATCAGGGCTCTTTCTGGCCAGTAAGAAGTATATAATAATAATAATAATAATAATAATAATAATCCCGTAATGCCACTTGCCGCTGGGTTACTAGCTGCTGCTGACTGTATGATCAGTCGCCCCCCCCCCTCTTCCCGCCCCCTCCACCTCTGTTGGTCAGATCTCGATACAGTGAAACGCCTCCACGACCATAACTAGTCATAAGGGTGATGTTATGTTGTGTTGGTCAAATGCAGTGGAGTTGATATTCGTATTGTTGAGTTCTGTCCAGTCAGCCAATTTTTTTTCCCAGACCTTTGCATCTTCTCTGCTTCTTCTCTACAGAGCCCAGTATTATTATTTTTTTTTTTTTTAGAAGTTGTACCAGTATCATTCTAGAGAGGCAGTTAGAAGTAGATCTCATTGCAGATTTGCATCATTGCATTTTCCAATTTTGCAGCAACAATCATCATTTTCCACTTCTGTCGTTAAGCGTTGTGGGGAGGAATAGTTTGCGATCCATTGCTTGACGGGCAGCAATGGCTATTGTTATTCCATGTCAGTGTAGAAGCTCTTTATTTTTCTTCTACGGCGGCCTCTTGCTTTCACTTCCGATTTTTTTTTCATGTGTAGCGCCTGCGTTGTTAGTTCTAGCTGTATTCTCCTACTGGAAAACCAAACCATCTGATCTTCTGTTTCTCAGTGAATGTACTGCACGGTGGTGTTACTTTAGTGTGTCTGGTAATATCATTTCTAATTGTATCTCGGATGGTTAAGCTGGTGGTTTTTCTCAGGCATCTCATTTCTCATGTGTTAATTTTACGCAGGTGTGCCTTTGATAATTTCTAAGTCTGGCACTGGTAGCACATTGTCGGTTTCCATCTTTGCAATGTTGTTAAAACAGGTTCACAGTTGACAATGTGTTTAGTAACGATACTGCAAACTTCGTCATTTGTGATGTGGCCTCTGTAATAATATCAAGAAAAGATATAAAAACCGAACCAAAAGTAAATAAGAAAGCTTCATAATATGAAGAACACTCCTCTGTAATAATAGTAATATATACACATTTTTTTAAAAGATAAAAGATGTCTGTATTCATCATCATGTATCAGGTCCTTTGCAGAACGTCGTTCTCATCACGGTCTGCCTGAAAGAAACTCTGTCTCTCCCCAGCTCTCCCGCCTCATATACTTTCATACTCAAGGGGTCACTTATATCCTGTGCCCATCTTCGTGTCGGTCGGCCCCTGCCCCTCCTTTCTATTACCATGTCTTCTGCTGTAATTTTTTTTCCCAATCCGCCGTGGCGCTTGATGTGACTCAAATATTTCAGATATTGAGACATGATGCTGTTCGTTAGCAATTCTTCCTTTATGTTCGGATCTTTCAAGATATCAGTATTTCTCCTCTTCTTTGTCCAAGATATTCTGAGAATCTTTCTATAGCATTTTAGCTCAAAAGCTCCTATTCTCTTTCTTAAGGACTGGGAGATGGTAAACAACTCACATCCGTGTGTTGCTACAGGGAAGATGCATGCTTTCAATCTAATTTTGATCTCCTTGCTGGTGCTTAACCATACCTTTTAATACTGTTTAATGCCTGTTCTGCTGTATGGCGGCGAATCTTGGAATGTCACTGGACAAATTAAGAAGAATTTTAAAGCAACAGAGATGTGGTTTCTGAGACGAATGTTACGAATACCTTGGACGGCCAGAGTAACTAACAACGATTGCTTGAAAGAAGCTAATGAAAGTAGATCTCTGTATACAACAATAAGAAAGAGACAAACTTTGTTCTTTGGCCACATAATGAGAAGAGAGACATCAAAGAACATCGTGACAACTGGAAAGATCAGTGGAAAAAGAGATAGAGCCAGACTAATAGAAATGATGCTGGATGGGCTGAGACGATGACATGGAGGGATATCATCAAGAAAGCTGTTCCAGTCAATCAGGAATCGTGATCAGCGGAGACGCATGAGCGCCTACGCCAGTTGGCAGGGCACAGGATGATGATGAATGCCGGTAGTCAAAGTGTGGTAAAAGGTGCCAGTACTCAACACTAAGAAGGCTTATTACTGCGGACCATTGCGTAACGCATGGAAAAAGCCTTGTTAATATTATTAATGATAACGAAAGCAATGATGATAATGTTGAAGAGGTTGATTATGATTATCACAAAATAAATTATGAACAATTATTACTCTGACGGAAGCGAGCTCTGACAAGGGAGGGTACTGCAGTTAATCAACTATGAAAGCTTATTGATTGAACGAGGAAGTGAAACAATAACAAACTTGCCAACTAGTTGCCGCTAACATGTTCTTTGGGTCTTCGTTTTGGTTTGAAATTATGCGAAGAATCCATTAAATCAATTGGTTGGTAAAAATTTCGTCAGTTGTAATTTTATTTGTTATGATTAATATGGCAGTCGGCCTGTTTTTCTAATAAAGTATAAAGTATAAAATAAAGGACCAGTATTAATAGTAATAATAACTAATACTAATAATAAATATAATGACTAATGTTAAATGTAGTGTATGTGTCGTTACTCTCTCTCTCTCTCTCTCTCTCTCTCTCTCTCTCTCTCTCTCTCTCTCTCTCTCTAGACTCTAGTCGGTGAATGACTGAGTTGTGTTCATTTCATTGTCAGTGAGCTGATCTGGAAGTCGAGTGTTACTTCTTTTCAGTAACTTACAAGGTCAGCATCCGCCCCATAAGATACTCCTGTTAAGTGTTAAGTTGTGTGGGATTTACATTCCAAGCCATGAATGATGATATACATATGAATTGAGTAAAAGTAATTTACTATTTAGTAGGATTCAGTTGTCATTTCATTAGGATTACTAGTATTATTCATTAACCTCTATCTTCACATTTTGCTTACAAGAGACCAGACTATTCTGGAAATCATCTGATGTCGATTATGTTAAGGTTGGGTCTACCCCAAAGCTGTTTACAGCATCAGAAGACCAGGCCCAAGAGGTTATACATTTTATAGTAAAAAAAAATATCACTGTAGATTCCAGGGTGCGTTGTAAGAGAAGAAAAAAGAGGCTTACTGCCCTCTACAAGCAAGTCATAACAGGTGACTAATTATGGCGGCTTCCTTTGAAGTAAGAGTGCATCTGCCTGAGAGGCAAGGAACCAACAGTCTGCATACAAATAAGCCTGATCTGTAAAATGAATGTGCAGGCAGAACTCAAGTTTTAAAAACAAGACGACGGTCCAGAAGTGAACCTACAGGTGAAATGCACTTTCTCTGCGAGGTCACTAACAACACAAGAAGGGACAGAGTTAGAAATACCAGCAATAGGGAAAGTTGGCATAAGACAGTTTCTAAATTTTTTATCCCTATTTAGAAAAAAAATACTTCCAGACTAAACCGTGTGGAAAAATCCAGAGCTTGAATGCCTAAGGCTCCAGCAATTCCTACAACATCTTTGGTGTCAAACTGTATTGGCACACCCTTCTTTTGGCATTACCAACAATGTAGAGAGGCGATACCTGCTGCCTGGGGAACAGTCTGTACTCCCTATCAACTTGCCCAGGCCTCTGCCCTGGAGAAAAAAAAAGACAATACCTTCAGGTTTAAATAGAGTGCAGCTTTCACTTCCCTCTGTTTAAACCTGAAGATTTCAAGCTGGTAAATCCCTTTTTGGGTTCCAAGCCCCATTGTTTGTAGGGGGGGGGGGGGGACAGATAGACCCACTACAAGTTAACAATTATGAATTAATCAAGTAACAGAAAGTGTATTGATCGGCACTCATAGAAAAAAGTAGAATGATAGAAGAACACACTAGACAACATAAAAATCAAAAGCTATAGTTACCGTGCCGGGAATTGAACCTGTCACCACCAGACGGCGTCTGCACCTTGCCATGGATATAAGTGCACTAAGAACATGGTCAAATAGGCACCCCCAGTTAACAAGCATGTTGTTGAAGAGATTAATTATTGGTGTGCTGAAATAGAAAGTATTTGGATGAACAGGAGGGCAGCCTAGCTGTAAACTACAACATGTCAGCAGCCGTTTTTTTGTGGGGAAAGGGGGGGGGGGGTGGTGGCAAATACAGAAGAAAAGAAAAAAAGTAAGTAAAGATAACATATAGTGAAAAGTACAGTAAATGAAACAAAAAAGAAACTATTACAATTTTTTTTTTTAATAAATACTGTTTGGAAGTTAAAGTTTTTGGAGACCCCTGGAGATTATCAATTTAGTTTCAGAATTAATGTTTTGTGCGACACTGTTGCAATTAATGTTTTGTGCGACACTGTTGCAATTAATGTTTTGTGCGACACTGTTGCAATTAATGTTTTGTGTGACATTGTTGCAATTAATGTTTTGTGTGACACTGTTGCAATTAATGTTTTGTGTGACACTGTTGCAATTAATGTTTTGTGTGACACTGTTGCAATTAA
The DNA here is from genome assembly GCA_905116865.2 of Candidula unifasciata. Classification (NCBI taxonomy): domain Eukaryota; kingdom Metazoa; phylum Mollusca; class Gastropoda; order Stylommatophora; family Geomitridae; genus Candidula; species Candidula unifasciata. Next base: position 255,009 of record CAJHNH020007868.1, on the reverse strand, counting down.
TGTTTTGTGTGACAATACTGCAATTAATGTTTTGTGTGACACTGTTGCAATTAATGTTGTGTGTGACACTGTTGCAATGAATGTTTTGTGTGACACTGTTGCAATTAATATTTTGTGTGACAATACTGCAATTAATGTTTTGTGTGACACTGTTGCAATTAATGTTTTGTGCAACACTGTTGCTATTAATGTTTTGTGTGACACTGTTGCAATTAATGTTTTGTGTGACACTGTTGCAATTAATGTTTTGTGTGACACTGTTGCAATTAATGTTTTGTGTGACAATACTGCAATTAATGTTTTGTGTGACACTGTTGCAATTAATGTTGTATGTGACACTGTTGCAATTAATGTTTTGTGTGACACTGTTGCAATTAATATTTTGTGTGACAATACTGCAATTAATGTTTTGTGTGACACTGTTGCAATTAATGTTTTGTGTGACACTGTTGCAATTAATGTTTTGTGTGACACTGTTGCAATTAATGTTTTGTGTGACAATACTGCAATTAATGTTTTGTGTGACACTGTTGCAATTAATGTTTTGTGCGACACTGTTGCTATTAATGTTTTGTGTGACACTGTTGCAATTAATGTTTTGTGTGACACTGTTGCAATTAATGTTTTGTGTGACACTGTTGCAATTAATGTTTTGTGTGACACTGTTGCTATTAATGTTTTGTGTGACACTGTTGCAATTAATGTTTTGTGTGACACTGTTGCAATTAATGTTTTGTGTGACACTGTTGCAATTAATGTTTTGTGTGACACTGTTGCAATGAATGTTTTGTGTGACACTGTTGCAATTAATGTTTTGTGTGACACTGTTGCAATTAATGTTTTGTGTGACACTGTTGCAATTAATGTTTTGTGTGACACTGTTGCAGGTGACCAACTGCTCTGCGGAGACAAGCCAAGCAATACGGGGTCAAATCTGGTGCAGTGAAGTTGATCCTCTCACTTTTAAACAACTTGTAATGACCCCCCCCAGAGCAAACATTTGCATTGCACATGTGTTTTTAAAATATGACACATTTTTTACTTCTTAAGGATAAAGTAAAAGTAAAGGACGCCTTTTCACATCTTCAGGGATATTATCCATATAGTGCGAGGCCTATATTGTCTAGACCAGTCGACACTCTGTTTGTGATGTGGTCAACATTGCACAGGCCACCTTGACTTCCTAGGACTTTACCTGGTACCAATTTAAGGCTGGGTCAATCTTACGGATAAAGACAATTAATTTCGGATGGAGGGGAAAAAAATTTTTTTGCTTCAAGCTCTGAAAGTTCACTTTGTGAGTGATATTTTTTTGGAGATCCTCAGGGATCATGTTTTATTTGATGTTCTCGGCAGGCATCTAGCCATTTTTCAGAGAGGCATCGAGCCAGATTAATTAAAATCCAGTGGTGGTTGATCCTCCTGACTTTAATTTTGGATTTAACAATGTATTCCATTCATCCACAGACAACCTGTTTGTTTCGATGATTGACCTATCATCTCGTAAGTGAAACCATGTCAGAGAAGGCTGGTAGCAAGCAGGAACAACTCGATGGGGTTTTCTCCAAAGGCGGTATCAACATAGCTCTTCAGAAGGACAGGGAGAAATGTGAAGCTGAGGATCTGAGTAACATGTGGTATCATGGCAAGATGTCCCGTAGCAGCGCTGAAAAAATTTTGAATGAGGGTAAGTCTGTTAAGGTGAATGTCTGAACTGACCACTCCCCCACCTTATGATACCTTAATCCTCCCCATCTGGGTTCCGGGACCCCAATAATGGGGGTAAAATGTTTCATGACAGGCTAGATGTTATCGAGGCCCTTTTAGTTAGAGGTAGAATTGTGAAGTGAGATTATGGTGCTTTTGCCTTGACTACGAGAGGTCTGACTATGGAGGTCATGACAGCGACCAGAGCAGTAACATGGCTAGGATCATAAACTTTCACCCATGCATGTTTTCTTAGTGACTCAGTATACTAAGAAAGTTAAAAATGGGCTGAGTCTGAAGACAGTGGTTCGAGTATCTAGGGCAGTCAGGGCTGATACATATTCATTTAATATGTATTTTTATCAGTTGTGTATTATTATCAGTTGTGTATTATTATTAGATGTGTATTATTCACCCAGTTGTTCCCATTTTTGCAAGTCAGCCTTGATGGAATAAATAACATGTAACTTTTTGATGTATTTTAGCAATGAGGTTACATCCAGATACAAACTGTGATGGGATGTTTCTGGTTCGTGACAGTACAGCCTCTGAGGTTAATTTCTCACTGTCATTTATCTTTGAGCGGCGCAACTACCACTTCTACATTCAGCGAACAAAAGAGTGCTACTACTGTATAGATGGTGGACCAATTGTTCATGGTAAACATTTGTTTTTTTAATGGATTCTTATTTTTGTTTATTACCTTTACTTCCAACTGTTTGAAATTTTACCAACTTTTTTCTTTTCTTCAATATTCATCCTTTGAAGGATGGCATGTTGTGTAATGGATAACAGCCAGATATGTACCAAGGATGCACATGCAAAACTCAGGTTCTGGAACAAGGCTTCAAGAGGTAGAACAAACAGAACTTTTTGCCTGAGTATTGTGCTGGTGAATGCTAGGAAGAAGAAATAACATTAATTCTGTCTAATTCATTAGACCAAAGTGTGGTATACCATGTTTTACTTGTTAGTTTACCATAAATCAAATTTTGTGAATGTATTCTTAAGAAGTCAAAATTGTTTTCCTTGTTTTTGTTTTTTTTCTGTATTCCACCTCAGGGAATACATCATAAAGTTTTGACACAGTGACTCAAAGTGTTGTATTTCAGATGCCATTCCAACAGAAACAAATCCCATAAAAATCATTTAACTGCGAAAGACGTATATTATATTAAGACACTCTATAGCCACACAAAGTACCCCCCTCCCCCAACCCATAATGTGTGGGGATGTAAACAGGAGTGACTGCCATCGCTCTGTAAATAAAAACTAAATACTATGCAAACTGAACAGAGAGCTCAATGGAGGGGATGGAAAGTTGTAGTTTGTGTTGTTATTAGTACTCTTTTGATAAAGACTGGTTGAAATGTTCAGTTGTTTGTGCAAATCTTTTCTATTCTCTTCATTGAGCTGTTAGTGACACTCTGTATTGGAAAAAGACTGGTTGAAATGTTCAGTTGTTTGTGCAAATCTTTTCTATTCTCTTCATTGAGCTGTTAGTGACACTCTGTATTGGAAAAAGACTGGTTGAAATGTTCAGTTGTTTGTGCAAATCTTTTCTATTCTCTTCATTGAGCTGTTAGTGACACTCTGTATTGGAAAAAGACTGGTTGAAATGTTCAGTTGTTTGTGCAAATCTTTTCTATTCTCTTCATTGAGCTGTTAGTGACACTCTGTATTGGAAAAAGACTGGTTGAAATGTTCAGTTGTTTGTGCAAATCTTTTCTATTCTCTTCATTGAGCTGTTAGTGACACTCTGTATTGGAAAAAGACTGGTTGAAATGTTCAGTTGTTTGTGCAAATCTTTTCTATTCTCTTCATTGAGCTGTTAGTGACACTATGTATTGTATTTACTATGTCGCTGCTGGGCGAGATCAATGCTTCTATGATGACAGGGCTGTTGATGTAGTACCTCTCATCTAGGTTTGAATGAAAGATTTATGTACTGTCAGTGTCAGTGTCTATTTACTTTTCTTGCTCAGGACTGGACATGTTAATACAGCATTACATCCAAGAAGCAGACAGACTTCCTACAGCTCTAACTAAGATTTGTAAAGGCCGTCTTCCACCACCCAAAGTCCGTAAATATGGACCTACAAACCTCTTACACAGAGCAGTTAAAGAAGGTATGTGGTAGCAATGAATAGTTGTGTAACTGTGTTTATTTAAACAATATCTTTTGTTCTAAAGCTAACAGTGAACTCATGTATAAAGTTGTTACCTTCGAATGCAGGCTTGATGCTCTGAATGGGCTTGCTACATGATTCTATATTGTCTGTAATCTGCCATGAACATGTGCAATTTTGGAGTTTTTTCATTGAGATGAGACCATATTGGCAGTTCTCTTACCATTGATTGCTGGCAATTCTCTCTCTTCCCATTGATTGCATGGTTATATCTCTAATGCGTAGTTGACTAGTTCAGTGTCCCATAAGCTGACATCTTCCAGCTTCAGCGGTTGAAGTTCATTTTCAGGATTCTTAAAACGTATTTGCTGTAGAAAATTCAGAGAATCACCAGCATTGCATTGAAACAGGACATAGATGGGTTTAGGAAATGAGGGCATCTGAAAAGGGAAACTTAAAAATGGAAGGCTTATGTTGTGTTCACTTCTCCATGGAGTTTCTACTAGCAGCAGGTGAAGACCAAGATGAGAATGGAACTTTATTTCACTCTCCTGGGCGAAGCCAGGCCATTAAATCTAGATACTCTGTAAATTTTATCATGGGGTTTCTGTTACTTGGTTACATTCTTCAGCTGCTTCAACTAACTAAGAGAAGAAACTCATCTAGAATGTAGTTTAGGAAAAAAGATGTATTATGCACTGCAGCATTTGCTAAAATTGAATGCTCTGTCTTATGACAACACGATCACCTTATACAAAACACTAATACTTGTTGTCTTATATAGCTCTAGGTCGACCCAGCCTTGAGTGGGTGCAGTCCCGAGAAGTTAAGGCGGCCGGCATGATGCTGATATCACCCATCTTGTGCCGATTGGTCTATACAAATATAGGTCTTGCCCTATATACCTTAACTCTTTGAGTCCCAAGGAATGCATCATACATTCATAGGTTACTGCCTAGAAGCTCATTGAACGCATGATGCGCCGATTTTAGTCTCTTTTGACTACCCCTTGGGCCTGTGATGCTAAACCCTGTGGGACTCAAAGAGTTAAAGCGTGGAAAAAGTGACCTTCACCTACTTATATGGCTCTGACATCTGGAGCACATCAGGAAAAATAAATGAAACATTACAAATGTTATAAAACAGTATTACAGTGAATCGTTTAGACCCATCAAAGTTGCAAACAGCTGGGAATGTAGAGAACAGTGAAGTTCAGAATCTAATTAAATCACCATTGATCATAGGCATTATGAGGTACTAGTAGATTTGAATGGCTTGACCAAATAGAGAGAGCTGCAGGTGACAAAGAATCAAACATGCTGAACACAGGTAGGTTCCTCATGAGGAAGATTGGTGGAGAGATAATATCTGAGCAGACCTGCAAACACTTGGAATCAACAGTTTAAAGAAAAGGCTGATCACATAAATGAGATAAATGAAAGCAGGTGGTATTTGCAACAGTCTACTTCATGGGCTCATAATACAGAGGAAAGAGAAACAGAAGTATCAAATTGTTCACTATAGTCTGGTTCCACACATTGAAATTTAACTAGTTCCACACCAAACAACTCACCATGAGTTTATTGGTTTAACATGGCGTGATCTACATTTCTGCACCTGGAACATACCCAGTTGTTTTACTTTAACCCCTTCCTGCTAATGGTGCTATTATTTTAACTCCATCAGAGGCACACCTTGATTATTTAAAGTAACAAACATGTGGTAGGAAGCGACTAATTGTGTTTCCTTTAAAGTCAGAGTGCATCTGCTTGAGAGGCAAGCAAAGAACCAACTATCTGCATACATATAAGCCAGATCTGTAAAACAGATGTGCATGCAAAAACTAAGCTTCTGGAACAACAGCAAAGGCTGGAGCTTACATCCGGTGAATGGGAAGAAGAAGAAGAAGAATACAGGTGAAGTATCAGTCTCTTAGAGTAGAGCACAGAGAAGTAAAACCTTTGAGGTACTAAAGTTAATGTTGCTGTTTTTTTTTTTTTTTAAATTACAGGTAAAACAGAATTGGTGAAACAGATCTTAAACCATCCTCTGTGTCCTGATGTCAATGCCAAAAATGACACAGGTATGTCATGTTGCTGCACCTGCTTGCTCTAGGTCTGTTGTGATTGTTAATGGATCCCTATGTGGGTTCCAGGGCCTAATTATGAGGGGGGGGGGGGGGGGGGAAGGGTTGGGGATAGAATAGACCCACTGGTTCTCTAACAAGCATGTCGTAAGAGTCAACTATTTAGGGCAGTGTTTCCCAACCTTTTCTTGGTGGCAACGCCTTTTTTTCAATAAAAATTTTGCCACGACGCCCTAACCTAAGTAAAAGTATGACTATTTGTGTCTTGATTAAATTAATTATAAACCTTTTGCAACATTGCGCGACACTCCTGTGAAGAGGTTGCGGCTCCCCGGGGTGCCGCAGCGCACAGTTTGGGAATCACTGATTGAGGGTTTTCCTTCAAAGCCAGAGTTCATCTACCTGAATCAAGGAACCAATAGTCCACATACAAATAAACCAGATCTATCAAATGGATGTGCAAAGTTCTTTAAAAACACCAAAGTCCAGAATTTGACAAACAGCCAGAATTCAGAGTTTAAGCTAGTGAAGGCAAGTAAAGAAGAATTCTAAATGGCTAGAAAGATTTTCTTGGGTGTAGGGCTCCAATCACACGGTGCCAGTAGTGAAGGGACTAGCCAGCCAGCACTGCAGAATCAGAAATTTAACAACTGATTCATGACAGACAGATGGCTCTGTGTTGAGAGGCAGAAGAAATGCATGGGGGTTCATACCATAGGGAGTAGATGACTTACAGTGCAGCAAAGTATGGCATAGGATACTGCAACATCTAGTTTGAAAATGGAGGTGGAGGCAGTCATTGTAGCCTCCCACTTACCTGTGTTCCGTGGGGGGATAAAACTGAAAAGAAGACGTGCCAACATCTCAAAAGGAGGATAAGAATAGGCTAGTATAGCCACAGTTAGAAGATGAGATGCCAATAATGTCACACTAGAAATATTAAATGCCAGGATAGTCTTAGTAGAAAAATTAAGATGCCAGCATGGCTCCAGTAAAGGACGTTATTTTAACAATTTTTTTTTTACATTTAAAGTCTTCTTGAGTGGCTCATGGAATTGTTAAGAATGCAGGGTTCTCGTGCAGGAGACCCATGTTTGGATTCTGCTTAATTAAATTTTTTTTTTTGGGTGTCAGCAAAAATAAAAACCGTTACATGCACAGTCTGTGGTGATGGCACCCGCCATGCCCTAAAATCTCAGGCTCAAAGAGCCACCTGTCTACACTGTAAACATGGTGGTACATACAGGCGGTAATGACATTTAAAAAAAAATGTTTAAATACAATTTATGATGCAGTCTCCTCGACCGTTCACCCCTATTTCTGCTCACTGTAATTCAGGATCCACTGCACTCCATGACGCAGCTGAGATGGGTTTGGATGAGATTGTGTCTCTGCTGCTGTTCCACAACGCCGACTTGAACATCAAAGATGTGGAGGGTAATACACCAATGTGGGTGAGTTAGGGAGCTGCTGTTTAGAAGTAAACTGAGCTATTAGACCAGTAATATCCAGTTGTCAGTGACATGTCAGATGAGACAGATGTGGTGCTTTTCCATGACCACCAGCAGCATGATGATGGAGGTAATAGTGGTGACACAGGCTTTCATGTGGCTAGAATCACAGGACTATTCCTGCGTGTGTGTGCTGAGAGATTCTTTGAGCATTATCCGGCAGATCGAGGCAGGCTGGTTATCCAGACAGTGGTTTGAGCTGTTGCAAAACTCTTCTGTGTCTGCAGTTACCTTCATATCCATCCCAGGGCATGCAGGCATTGTTTGTAATGAAAGATCTTATAGACTGGCAGGTGCTGCATTAATTGAAGATGGTTGGCCCATGGATCACACATGATAGGATGTTCTGAGGATTTTGGAAGCAACGTGTCAACATCACTGCCAAGAATACGCGAATTTGGAGTAGAGATTGGCACAGCCAAGCATGAAACGCATACCGGACGCACACAAAGTCTTGTTATCCAATTATTTGTTTTTAATTAAACCAGTGTGATACAATTTGTATGTGATTTTTCGGACCAAATGGTAAGAGAAAAGGTCTACAACTGTCCATAGTGCTGCTGTTATCAATGAATCTCAGCAAGATAGTGACAGTAGTTTTGAAATTATGATTGATAATACAGGTGCCAAACCTATAGCCGTTAATATGGGTTCGGTTGAAGTTGAACAAAATATTTCAATCAGATCATCCTTGTTTCAGTCAGCTGTGGCAGGAATTCAGTTGTTGACATGTTACATAAAAAATGGTCAAATAATCCAAATATTTAGATTGTGTCAAATAAAGACTATCTGACGTATAATTGAATAGAGAAATTACTTGAATTCTTAGAAACAGGTAACACTGCTGTTGGTCAAGTAAATGAGAAAGGTTAGTATAACATTTCACATGTAAAAATCTGTATGTGTGTCTAATATCCTTGAATGTTGTGTCATTGTAATATTTTGTTGTTGGAGTACTGATCTTTTATTAGTTTAGATGTGTTCTGTATTGATTTCTCTTTAATTTGATGTATTATGTGTCGCTATACAGCCAATACTTTTCTTCAGGAAGGTTTTAGCTTTGTCATGTTGCAGTGAAAACAATTCAGCTCAAAATGAATTCTTTCCAAACCCCAGAAAAAAAATATCTTCCTGCAAGAGTTAACTGAAAAATAAAAGATAAAATGGTTTGGTCATCTCATTAGAATGCAGCCAAAAAGATTACCAACACAGGTTCTATTCATGAATAGATCTAATGCAGAACAAGAGGTCACACCTAGAAGAAAATGGATTGATGACATTAAAGATATTCTACATTAACATAGAATGACAATAGCCATTACTACCCATCAAGCAATGGATCACAAACTATTCCTCCTGATAATGTTTAACAGCAAAAGTGAAAGTTGATGGAGATGATAGTTTCTTTCAGGTTTCTTCGTTATATTGTTTTCTGAAGTTTGTATAGTTTTCTTTTAAAAACTGCATATAAGTTTGTCATGTTTTGCCATCCAGCCTGATCACCAGAATCACAGATCAGATCAGTGTTCTTGTTAGCCCCCATCTATATGGCTAAGCCATACAGGTATCTATCTTTTTTGCCTTTCCTTTCCTCTCTTTCCATCAGTCCTGTCAGTCGTTACCAGTCCTTCTCATAAACATACAGACATAATTTAGTCCTATATTCCAAACATGTGTTTGTTTTGCGATTGTGTATGTGTTCTGTCCGAATGATTGCTGTTTATTAATTTAGAATCCTATTCTCAGAGTAACCTGTCTGTACCAATTTAATCTTTTTCGCAGAAAGCCTGTGTGAACAACAAAACTACAACAACTGTTTTGCTGATAATGAATGATAACACCAATGTACAAGAAAGAAATCCCGTCAATGGATACACACCACTGCATGCTGCAGCCATGCATGGCCATAGAGAATGTGCTCAGGTCAGATCCTTTAGTGATTAGTGGTTAGAAAGGATTATTATCACAGCACTCCCGACAGATCCATAGGTGCTCCGATCTCCTCCTCAAAAGCTGCACAAGTGTAAAATGACCGATGACGCCTGTTCTGTGTTGGTTAATGAAACGTCTTGTCCCCTTAGTGAAATGTTCATTTCTTGCAGCTCCAGGCTGCACCCCCTTGTCCATCAGTCTAGACAGAGATATGAAGTCATGTCCTTTGGTGTGCTCCTCGGTACGGTAAGTGCAGCGCATGGCATTGATAACATTAGTTCTGTCCAGTACTGGACCAGCCATAGCAACCGCAGTGTCAGCAAGATAATCTGCACGCTCGTTTCCTTGAACAACCACATGACCTGGCACAAAGATGAAGGTTAGGGCAGCTATTCGTGAAGTGCTTAGTGCTGCGATCCATTCTTGCCTGATAAATCCAGCTTGGATTTTTTTAAACATATTCATCGAGTCACTAAGAATGCATGTTTTTTAACTTTTGAGTACCAAGCCATGCTAATGCCCTTGTTACAGCCATAGTTTCCATTGTAAGGCTACTAGTTGTAACAGCAAAGGTGCCATTCATCTCCTTGATAGTTTTTCCCCTTGAGCTTACTATAAATGCTGATGCACTTCGCTTGTCCCGAGTTACTGACCATCTGTGTAAAATCTAGCATCACCGTCATCTGTGTTTTCGTCAATCAGTGTTTTAGACCAGATCATAACATCAGGTCAGATCTTTGTTGTCCCCAAGTGGATTTCAAGGTCCTATTTGGGTGAGAGGGGGAAATTGACGTCTTCCCCTGCCCCTTCCCCTTCCCCAAATCATGTTGTAAAAGTTAACAATATACCTGTGTTACCTTCAAAGCCAGAGTGCATCTGTCTGAGAGGCAAGGAACCAACAGTCTGCATACAAATAGACAGATCTGTTGAATGAGTGTGCATGCAGCACTTAAGTTCTGGAACAGACTAAAGTCCAGGAACGGACGAGCAGCCAGAACTTTGTGTTTACAACCTGTGAACACAAAGAAGAAGAAGAAGATCCCAATTATTGTTAGTATCATTTATCATTGTATGTGATTGTAAACAGGATGTAAGGAAGCCATGGTAGCAATGTGACCAGTTGCTAACCCTAAGATCTTGGGTTTTCATCTCACACTGGAGCTGTTTTTTTTAAAATGGCCCTGGCTCTTAGGTCGATCCGCCCTATAGTGGGCAGTTAGAAATATCCTTAGAAGTAAAGGTAGCCCATCTAGTGCTGAATTGTCTGTAAATATATGGGCCTAGCACTAATGTGCCACTTGGGCGAGGAGGTTCTTAATTCTGTTTCTCACTGTAGGAGATTTCCATGAGCCGTAGTAGCCCAATATCTATAACACCTGCTTACCAGCCTGATGCTCGTAAGTTTGAATCTCCTTTCAGAAACAACAAATCTGCAACTGCTTCTAGTCATCACAGTCTAAAATGGGTATCATTAAAAATCCTGGGGAAGTCAAAAGGGATGATGCGATACTGTTCACATCACTCCTTGGGTGCTGCTTGGTCTATATAAGTGTGGATTTGGCACCACTTGCCTAATATGCCTCAAGGCGTGGAAATAAGATATCTATTATTAGTTACTTCACAGTCATCATCATTGTCCTCTTGCGCTATTTGTCACAGAAGGCTATTGTCACAGTATTATTAAATGTCACATAGGGCTATTGTCATAGTATTATTATGTGTCACATAGGACTATTGTCACAGTAAAATTATATGTCACATAGGGCTATTGGCACAGTATTATTATTTGTCACATAGTGCTATTGTCACAGTATTATTAATTATGTGACACATAGGGCTCACAGTCTAGGTTTAGGTTTAAACAGTGGATCAACATCATGGCACAAGGGTAGTAACCCATAAGTGCTCTGTCCTACTTCTAACTAAAGCCTGAGTCCAAAGAATCTCAGTGCAGTGCACGAACCCCGTAGCACTGGCGAGGATCCTGAAATACTTTGGGTAGATTTTAACTCAAGATTTTGCCCGGGCAGCACCATTAGGCTACTCTTTTTGGTTTCAACTGCCAGGGGATTTTTTACATGCGCAACAATACACACGAGTGTCCGACCTTACTACCCAGAGACCAGGGGAAATTACTAGAAGTCCACGTGACAAAAATCCCAGCCTTCACCGGGGCCTGAACTCGGGACCTCCAGCACTCGAGGCGGACACCATGCGCTGAGACCACGCAGTTTATTCCTCCATTTAATTTAATAGAATGATTTCCTTCTCTGCAAGTTTGTAGCGGAAAGGCTTTTTTTAAGGTGGTGGAGCTAGTTTCTTGCCCAGACCTCCTCCTTTTTCATCCTAACTTGGGACCGACAATGGCAAATCAGTAACCACGACTGGTAACTTTAGTAAAATATCTGTTCCATTTCCTGTCTTGCTGTCTATTCTTCTTCTTCATCTTCGACATTTCAAGCCCATGCTGCAGAGATTACCCACCTTCATTCATCTCTCTGCTTGGCCTTCTATTTCCAGTTGGTGACACCGATGTTTTGTGAGTCTGCCTGTATGATATCTCTCACTGTCTTATCAGTCTGCATTGTGGTCTACTCCATTTAAACTCGTTTGGGTACTCAGTTCTGTCTTTGTGGTCTGCCATCCTCTCTATATGCCCTGACCATTTCAGTCTGTTAGCCCTAATGATGGCAGTAATTAATGATGATTTTAAACTAATAATGAAAAATTAAAGAAACACAGTTATCTGATGGCACATTTTTATTAGTCGATGGAAAAAAACAAAAAAATCTATCAATGACCTAGATTAGAAAAAGTTCAGTTGATTGTTTGAACCCTAAGGTAATTAATTCTATGTGCAATTTGAACTGTTTCACTCAATAAATTACACCGATTTTGAATGTCAAAATTTTTTTCCTTTCAGTAGTTAGTTGCGTATCCTTTACAGGACGTTGTAGAACCAACCCTAGCATTTTTTGGCTGTTGTGGTTTTTGAAGGCAGATTTTACGTTAATTAGTTTGCCATTGCTTTCGGAATGGTCAGCTCTCGATACCGCTGTCTAAACCAACGCAAGACAAACCGTCTGCAGCTAGGATCGAACCCGGCACCCCGGCATTACTAAAGGTGTTTGCAACGCCTGAGCCACAGTAGCATGCGTTAAAATGTTTTTATTTTAAATAGTATAATTGTTGTTTGCAGATCCTGTTGAATGCTGGTGCAGCCATCTATTCCCGTGGGACAAATGAGGATACTCCAGTGGAACTGGCTGAAACCTACAGGCGTTATGACTGTGTAGACTTATTTGGTAATTAAATACTTCTTTATGTAAAAGCAAGAGGTACAGGTAATCAGTATCAGAGAAATACTGTCATAGAGGATGTTAGGCTTTTACATATACTAAATATTAGTTTACTGAAGTGAATTGATCAGTTCCCTACCTCACTGTCTCACCTTCTAAGATAACCTATTGTTTTCTGAAAAATCACCTCGAACCCATGTTTCAGAACTATACAAATAGGACAGGGCAAAACTGCATTTTATTAAGTAAAGAACATTTTATGCAATAAATCCCTTTCAAGGTTAGAAAAAAGTATTTTTGCATGCTGTATAGAGCCAGTTTTAACCTATGGCTGTGAATCTTGGACAGTTATTAAACAAGCCAAACAAATTCTTGAAGCCTGGGAAATGTGATTTTACAGAAGAATTCCTAATATTTCTTAGACAGCCAAAAAGATAAGCTGTTTTAAAATGTTTTAAAACAGGTGAGGAATAGAAGACAACTTATCACAAACATCAGAAAGAGACAGTCATGAGATCATGTTATAAGAAGAATGAAGCTATAATATGTTGTGACCGCTGGAAGGTTCTGTGGAAAAAGAGACAGAGCAATGCAAAACAAGAAGATTCTTGACAGATTTTTATCATGGCATGGAGGGCCATCAGCGCACAGACTGATACATGTTGTTGAAGATCGCAGATTGTGGAGAGGCATGATCACCCATGCTTGTCTGCAAAGTACTTGATGAAGATTAGGCAAATATTGTTTTTCTTTGAGAAGTGACTGCGTCGTGATGCTGATCTGCCCTGGGCAAGGTGGTTATGAGGTAGACAAACACATATTGCAGACTGGGCTCCTGTGAAATGTGAGCAGTGGTCAAGGACCAGGTATCTCCTTCTCCACCTCTTTTACGGTTTCGAGTGCTGTGGGAGATGCTCGATTCTGCTTCTTATTCTTCTATTAATAAAGTAACAGAAAATGTATTGATCGGCACTCATAGAAAGAAGTAGAAAAATAGAAGAACACACAAAACAACATAAAAATCAAAAGCTATAGTTACTGTGCCATAAATTGAACCTGTCACCTCCAGACGACATGTGCGCCTTGCTATGGATACAAGTGCACTAAGTCATGAACTGACTGCAAAGCAGTCATAATCTAACTTCAGAGAGAGAGCAGGTCAAAAGAGGTTAGACCAGTGTTTCCCAAACTTGTCTTAGTCGCGGCGCCTTTTTTTAATTAACATTTTTCCACTGCTTCTTAACCTAATTAAACGTATGACTATTCATGTGAATGAGAAACTGGCGCACAGTTTAGGAATCCCTGGGTTAGACCAAACAGAGAACACTGAAAGAAGTTAAAAAAGAATAATAAACCATGAAAGCACTGATGCCACCTCTAAAACCTGAGGGATATACTGAAGAAAAGATCTTAGCACATAATGAAAACATGTCTATGCTGCCTTTGAGGCTGGGATAGGAGACATTTCAACCATCTCCTCATGGGTACAATCAGTACCCTTATAGTAGCTGCTGCATCAGAGGACTGAGCATGCGTGGGAATGCACAATGTCTGGTGACATCGAAATTTATAACATAACATTATAAACTGAATTGTTTGATGTGGAGTGACGATCAGCAACCATGTTGGTCTCACTGTTAATTTCACTTCTACAGCAAGTTACAAGGAGCCTGCACCAGCGACAAGCAAATCTGACTGGTTTCATCCAGAGTTGGATCGACAGGTATGTTTTCTGTTTCTTGTTATTGTAAAGCTTCTTTTAAATTTTCATGACCTGCTTAATGCATTTTTTTTTCATCAACACAACAGCATGACAGATAACATTAGAGAAACTCTACAACAGTACATTGAGTCTGTGCTTGAGGCAGCCAGAAGATTCAGAAACAGAACCTTTTGTCTCCCTTAGCATCTGAAGCGGCAAAAGAGGAAGTGAGAAGAAGAACAACAACATGAGTTTGTGGCCCTGGGGATGTGGTTGTACAAAAGACTTGGTCATAATTCCTGAAAAACTTAAAAGATTTGTTGACAACTGGCACACATCATGGGGAAAAAAGAGCAAATGCCATGGAAGAAAGATGAAGCGACAAAGTAAAGATATATTTTCCTTGATGAATTTTGTGTGACAAGAACACATACCTGATCTGTGCTTCTGGTGATCGTATAAGGTTGCAGATAATGACCATTTATGCTAATTGGCATAATACATGATGTTTCCTATTTCATTTCTTCCTCCAACCCTTCAATGTTTCATTTCTTCCTCCAACCCTTCAGTGTTTCATTTCTTCCTCCAACCCTTCAGTGTTTCATTTCTTCCTCCAACCCTTCAGTGTTTCATTTCTTCCTCCAACCCTTCAGTGTTTCATTTCTTACTCCAACCCTTCAATGTTTCATTTCTTACTCCAACCCTTCAATGTTTCATTTCTTCCTCCAACCCTTCAGTGTTTCATTTCTTCCTCTAACCCTTCAATGTTTCATTTCTTCCTCCAACCCTTCAGTGTTTCATTTCTTCCTCCAACCCTTCAATGTTTCATTTCTTCCTCCAACCCTTCAATGTTTCATTTCTTCCTCCAACCCTTCAATGTTTCATTTCTTCCTCCATCCCTTCAGTGTTTCATTTCTTCCTCCAACCCTTCAATGTTTCATTTCTTCCTCCAACCCTTCAGTGTTTCATTTCTTCCTCCAACCCTTCAATGTTTCATTTCTTCCTCCAACCCTTCAGTGTTTCATTTCCTCCTCCAACCCTTCAGTGTTTCATTTCTTCCTCCAACCCTTCAATGTTTCATTTCTTCCTCTAACCCTTCAGTGTTTCATTTCTTCCTCCAACCCTTCAGTGTTTCATTTCTTCCTCCAACCCTTCAATGTTTCATTTCTTCCTCCAACCCTTCAGTGTTTCATTTCTTCCTCCAACCCTTCAATGTTTCATTTCTTCCTCCAACCCTTCAGTGTTTCATTTCTTCCTCCGACCCTTCAATGTTTTATTTCTTCCTCCAACCCTTCAGTGTTTCATTTCTTCCTCCAACCCTTCAATGTTTCATTTCTTCCTCCAACCCTTCAATGTTTCATTTCTTCCTCCAACCCTTCAGTGTTTCATTTCTTCCTCCAACC
Organism: Candidula unifasciata; assembly: GCA_905116865.2. Taxonomy (NCBI): domain Eukaryota; kingdom Metazoa; phylum Mollusca; class Gastropoda; order Stylommatophora; family Geomitridae; genus Candidula; species Candidula unifasciata. The sequence continues at coordinate 239,240 of CAJHNH020007868.1, read as the reverse complement.
CTTCAATGTTTCATTTCTTCCTCCAACCCTTCAGTGTTTCATTTCTTCCTCCAACCCTTCAATGTTTCATTTCTTCCTCCAACCCTTCAGTGTTTCATTTCTTCCTCCAACCCTTCAATGTTTCATTTCTTCCTCCAACCCTTCAATGTTTCATTTCTTCCTCCAACCCTTCAGTGTTTCATTTCTTCCTCCAACCCTTCAATGTTTCATTTCTTCCTCCAACCCTTCAGTGTTTCATTTCTTCCTCCAACCCTTCAATGTTTCATTTCTTCCTCCAACCCTTCAATGTTTCATTCATGATCTATGTGAATTCTGCCAAACTGGACTGTCTTTAATATAAGATATTTACCTATTTCCAGTTGATCTAAAAAATATAGGTCTAGCCCTATGTGCCCAATATGCCTGAAAGCACAGAAGAGGGCCCTTTACCTAGTTTTTCTTTTTTAAATAATAATAAAAAAAAAAATTAAATGTACCTAGTGTTTGTGCTCATTTTTGCCCCTGTAGGGATGCAAATATACCTGCTTATTTCTTCTTAAAGCGGTGGTTCTCAGACTCTGGGTCATGACCCTGGGTCACGACCCTTTTGGGAATTGAGCGACCTTTTCACAGGGGTCGCCTAAGACCATAAGAAAACACATAGTCAATGAAGTTATGAAGTAGCAGTGAAAATAACTTTATGGCTGGGGGAGGGGGGGGGGGGGTCACCACAGCATGAGAACCCGTATTAAAGGGTTGTGGCATTAGTAAGGTTGAGAACCGCTGTCCTAAAGAATACAGCCCACTGATTCATTACTTGCTCTTACAGGGTGCAGAGGATATGCTCAGAAATCACAAATCAAGAAACGGCTTGTTTCTTATTCGCCCAAACAAATATGGGCAACCTGTTCTCAGTTTATTCAAAGACATTGGCGTCTATCACTATGAAATTAAGACAAAGGTGAGAGTGTTTTCTATATTGGCCTTTATCACTATGAAATTTAGATAAAGGTGAGAGTGTTTTCTATATTGGCCTTTATCACTATGAAATTTAGATAAAGGTGAGAGTGTTTTCTATATTGGTGTTTATCACTATGAAATTTAGATAAAGGTGAGAGTGTTTTCTATATTGGTGTTTATCACTATGAAGTTAAGATAACGGTGAGAGTGTTTGCTATATTAGTGTTTATCACTATGAAATTAAGACAAAGATGAGTATTTTCTGTGGTCGTCAGTCAGTGATTTAACTATGTTTTCTGAATTCATCAAGAATGATTTAATTTCATTTTCTGTATTCACCAATCAGTGTTTTAACCCACCATTTCATCCCACAAATCCCCTTGAGGAGAAAAGATCATGAACCCAGGAATATATCCTCTGCCCCAAACAATCTTTTAAAAAACAATCATTTTACAGAGGTCACAAATACATTAAATTTTTTAAAAATGTTATACATTGGAAAAGCATATGTGTGTTAGCGTGTGTGCACCTGCGAGAGAGAGAGAGACCTGGTCACTATACGGTTGCTACAGGAAAATGTTGATGTCTTAATTACTTTTTAAATGTAATTTTTTTTAAAGCCATATTTACACAGAGAGTCACCGTGGCATTGGCGGCTAGATGCCCGCCTGCGAATCGGAAGGTCGTGGGTTCACATCCTGATGGAGCCAGACTTTTTTTCTTCAAAAAATGACATTGACTCTCAGGTCGACCCAGCCTTGAGTGGGTACCAGGTGCAGCCCTGGGAAGTAAAGGTGGCCTGATGCTGACCACATCATCCACCAAGTGCTGATTGGTCTATAAAAATATAGGTCTAGCCCTATATTCCCAATGCGCCTAAAGGCGTGGAAAAGTTACCTTTACTTACATATTTTCACAGTGAACACCCAGATGATCTTACTAAACAAACCTGGTTTCACTGTTTAATGTCTATTCATAAGTAATGCAGCCACAATTTTTTTGACATCTGCTGCAAAACTTCCTGAGACTAAAAAAAAAAGTCAATGCTTTTGGAGATATATTCATCATTCATTCATTCATTCAACACGGGTGAGGAGTATTGTCTGGATTTTTTCACCAAGGCATGCCAGTGTGTTGGGAAATGAACAGATGGACAGATTCGCTGGTTCTGCACAGGTTGGTGGAATACTGATGCATGATAAGGCAGACGTGGTTTGTGCCTTGTGGGAGAGCGTGTACAGTTAGGAGGAGCAGATGGATCACCACAGTCTGGTGAGATTGATGCAGGGGGGGAGTGACGAGAGGTTCTGGCAGATGCTCGAGACTCAGAGGAAAGGCAAAACGGACGTTTAATCAGAATGCTACTGGCACCATTAGTATAGGAACTCTTCGCTGGCTGCTGAAGATGGGGACAGAGCGCTTATGGAAATGCCCCGAGTGCTGTGATGTCGGTTATTAAATCAAATCATTCATTCGTTCATTCATTCATTCATCTGTTACACTATTATGTGTCACAGAAGGCTTTGTGGTTTATTTCTCCATTCAGAGATTTGCTGGTGTAGTAAAATTAGTAAAAAGTAAAGATCCCTTTTTACGCCTCAGGCGCATCGGGCATATGGGAAGTGCACCCATATCTTTACAGACCGATCAGCACTAGGTCGGTAATGTGGTCAGCATTATGCCAGCCATCTTTGCTTCCCTAGGACAGCCATCCTGGTTCCCATTTTAGGCTGGGTCCACCTACGACGCCCCATACTTTGATAAAAATCCACAAAGCCAGCAGTGGGTTTTGTTAGGGGTACGTTGGAATTATGAGTCGGACTCGCAACAACTAAGCCGCGGACGCCGCTAATAAAATTAGTGTAAAATGAAACGAAGGTTATCATCATCATCATCATCAGGTGCCTTGCCGACTGGCGTGGGCGATCATGCCTCTCCATAATCCGCGATCTCCTTCAGCATGTATCAGTTCGTGTGCCGACGCACCTCCATGCCATGCAACAAGACTGTCAAGCATCTTCTCTCGTTGTCTTCCTCTATCCCTCCTTCCATGAATGAAGGTTATAAAAAGATATAAAAATCTATTGAACTGGGTGTATCATGACATAAGGATCGTAAAAAGACATGCAGCTCTTATTAAATAATAATGACATGTCTCAAGGCTCAGAAAAAGACGTACAGGTCTTATAAGAACAGAGTAAATAAATAAGACCCCACAGAGACATACACATCTTGTGTACACAGACGGTTCAATGTCAAGAGGCAAAAGAAGTGCTTGAGGCTTCTTAGCAAAAGTTAGTGGTCGACGTTTGGTGCAGGAGAGCCTAGCATAATATACCACAACATCCAGCTTAAGAATGGAGGTGGAGGCAGTCATTGCAGCTTTCCGCTGGCTAGAGAACATGACACACACACACATCGTGATTGAAACTGATTCAGAAAGCATGCTGAGGAAGATCTGAACAGGTATGCTTTGTACAGAGTGGCATGCTTCTCTGTGGAGGACACGGGTGAGGAGTATTGTCTGGATTTTTTCACCGGGTATGCTAGGTGTGTTGGGAAATGAACAGATGGACAGACTGGCTGGCTCTGCACAACTTGGTGGAATACTGATTCAAGATAAGGCAGATGTGGTTAGTGCCTTGTGGGAGAGCGTGTACAGTTCGGAGGAGCAGATGGATCACCACAGTCTAGTGAGATTGATGCAGCGTTGAGTGACGAGAGGTTCTGGCAGATGCTCGAGGCTCAGAGGAAATTCAAGATGGACATTTAATCAGAATGCTACTGGCACCATTAGTATCGGAACTCTTTGCTGGCTGCTGAAGATGGGGACGGAACGCTTATAGGAATGCCCTGAGTGCTGTGATGTGGATTCTTGAATCAAATCAAATCAACATCTAGTGAAATTAAGATAACATTATTTAAAGGTCTTTAAGAGATGTACAAGTCTAGTAAAATCAGAGTAACATGATGGGGAAGTGGTGGGGTCCTCATGAGGCACACAGCTGTAGAGTAGCATGAGGGGGAGGGGGGGGGGGGGTCCTGATAAGGCGTACGACTGTAATGAAATCAGTGTAACATGACAGGGGGATCCTGATGAGGTAAATGGCTATAATCAAATCACAGTAACATGACAGGAAGGTCCTGATGAGGCGTACTGCTATAATGAAATCAGAGTAACATGATATAAGAAAGACATGTAGGCCTAACAAAATCAGTAACTTATGAGTTACTGGGGTTTAGGAGAGACATACATGTCTATTTGAACAAGAGTAACATGGCTGTCAATTGATTACAAATAAACAAGAGAGAACATGGTGGATCGACATGACTACCAACGTCACGTGTCATGGACTATAAGAAGAAGAACATGGTTGTTAGGGAGCCGCAGTAGGATAGTGGCTAGATGCTAACCTTCCAGTCTAAAGGTCTTGGGAATTCAAATCTACATTAGGATGGATTTTTTTTGTTGAGGGGGGGGGGGGATGTTGATGGGAGGGGGGGGGGGCAGTGACTGTGACTGCCAACTCAGCCCAGCCTTCAGTGAGTTCCAGGTAATGTCCTTGGAAGTAAATGCTGCCAGCATAATGCTGACCACATCACCTACTGAATGCTGATTGATCTATTAAAGAAACAAAATGATTCTAACATCAGATACTTGATGCACTGCTGGCATAAATACGGATCCTTTACTTCATCGTATTTAAAAAAAAATTCTGATCGTCAGTGACATTTAAATCAACTGACTATTTTGCCTTCCCTGCAGGAGTACAGAAAACAGCAAGTTTACTATATCGATGATGGTCCCCTTCATCGTTCTCTTGAATTATTGGTCCAGTATTACAGTACTTTTGAAGATGGCTTGGGAGTTCCCCTCCAGGCATCTGTGAAAACAAGTGAGTTGTTGTTTCCTTGACTTTGCTGTCTTTTTCTGTATTCATCCTTAAAAGGGCAATTGTCAATTTGTACTGTGGTTTACAGCTATGCTACAATATCTGTACCTTTGGGCCCCACATCCCTATCTCCTAATTGCCTGTTTATGACATGTTTTTTAGCAGGCAGTGGGTCTATTCCCCATTCCCCCCACCCCACCACCAAATGAGGCTACAGAATCCACACAGGGACTAGAAGATTTATGTTCCCAAGCCTGGTATTATTGGAAGAACAGCTTGGGTACAGGACATTAGAGACAGCCTGAACTTGCAAATGTGCCGTTACTAGGACTAGTTAAACAAGGCAGGTCGAGAGAGAGAGAGATCATGATGTGTGGGCAACATATGGTCTCTAAAATACTGCCCAGGCTTTGTGCTATGGAGGGGATAAAAAAACGGGGGCGGGTCTTGCTAGTCACACTCACCATTACTTTGTGACCGTCCTTCATATTTTGTGTACATTTCAGATAATGACGTCATTGAACTCAACATCCCTTGTGTGTACAGTAACTTAACCTCACCGCGATCACCACTTCCTGCAGGTTAGTCTCTTCTGTGTCAATGAGTTAATTAATTGTGAACAGTACAGAGGCACAAACAGATTATTGGCTTGCTGCTGAACATGGGGATGGAGCGCTTATGGGGGTGCCCTGAGTGCTGATGGGGTTGTCCCGAGTGCTGTGATGTCAATTCTTAATTCAGCATTCAACATTCAAACAGATTGTTACGGTCTGAGGAGAATGGCGCTGCGGGGAGTTACCAGGGGATCTGGCCATCGCTCAACACTCAAGGGAAAGTTGAGACAGAGGTACAGTCAAACAGTTACTGGTGCCATCACAATTGGAACTCTTCACTTGCTGCTGAAGATAGGGATTAAGCGCTTATGGGAGTGTCCAAGGGCTGTAATTATTCAGTCACTCATGTGCTATCTCCAGAGTGAAATGTTGGCTGTTGTGAATCTCCAACACTGTCTCTTGTCTTAATTGTACATATTCTCAGCCTGCTTTTCACTTGTTCTGTTGATGTTCTCCACCCCGCTTGTATCATTGTCTGCCTCTTGCTGGCTTACCTTCGACTTGCCTATCCATTATGGTTTTTAGACAGTTTTTTCTTTTTTAAATGTGACTCTCTTGTCTTTTTTTTTTTTTAGCAGCTCTTTCATTGACAATCTCTCAAGAAACTGAAATTTTTCCCCCTATAAATACCACCTCTTGTTTTGTAAATCCACATCTCCTGAGGCAATTCTTAATTGTAATATGTTGTTTGTCTCTCTCTAGATGTAAATAATTTTCACAGTTTATTGGAGATATTTTAGCCATTCCTATTATCTTTTTGATTTTGCATTTCACATCTGCCATATTCTCTTATTACATTCCAAGATAGAGAAAATTATGTTCTGGATATTGTTATCTCATTTTCTAGAAGTTTGTTTTCCCTTGAGTTCTTTTCCCCTTTTAAAAAAAAATTAATTAATCTTTCTGTCTTCTCTGACTGCTCTTCTCTCAATCTCTCTCTTTAAAAATCTAGTTAATTCTGAGAGGAACTGTTCATTATAAAGACTCATTGGAGATGATAAATATACCACATGATCGTATACATGTTGAACATACATGAAACGGCCCATTAGATGGTCATCTCATTGTGCTCTGTGCCACAGACTGGATATTGAGCACCTTTTCTGAAGTGAGCAAAGTCAGTTAATATTAGATTTGTGGCAGCAAAGGGAAATCAGAGAAAAATGGATGTAGAAACTGCAAGCAGCTGGACAACATATAATAGAAACAACATTATAATTGCCAGTATCTCCCCAGCTCAGGCTCCTAAGAAGATACACAGAGATATAAAAATAAAGGTCCTTTTTGTTGCCTTTTAATGCATTTGGCATATAGGGCTAGACCTATAATTTTGTAGACCAATCATCACTCAGAGGTTGACGTGGTCAGCATTAAATGGACTGCTTTTACTTCCCAGGACATTAACTGGTATCTGTTTCAGGCTGGGTCAGCTGGATGGCTAAGGTCGATTTTTGTAGAAAACAATTTCAGAGAAATACATGATTAATAATATCTCATAAGTATCCCACTATGCCACTTTCACTCCTTTTTTTGGGGGGGGGGGGGGGGGGGGGGGGTTGCAGACTTACTGAAACACACAGACTTACTGGTGGTGCATCACAACCAGGGCTCATACCGGTTAGAATCTGTCTTCACCTCTTATCAGTCATCCTAGAAACAGACTGGCAATCAGGAACCTGGCAGAGGTAAATAGAGTCAATGTTTCTTTCAAAGTCTGAGTGCATTTGCCTGAAAGGCCAGAAACCAACATTCTGCACACAGATAAGCCAGGTCTGTAAAATGGATTTGCAATCATTATTGAAATTCAGGAACAAGATCAAAGTCTAGAAGGGGGAAACAACCAGAACGTTCTGCCAGAGTTCAAGCCAGTCAAAGCTGTTGACAAGAAGAAGATCCATAATTTTTTTTTTTTGTTCTCCTTTTATGTGTGATTAAAGTCTGATTTTATAATTTGATGTCAAGTAATAATTAAAAAAAAGTTTAATTGCATATCCTTTTTAAAAAAAAATCCAAGCCAGTGGAAGCTGTTGAGAAGAAGAATAGGATCCATAATTTTGTGTGTGTGATTAAAGTATAATTAATAATTCAGTGTCAAGTTGGCTATTGTGGTATTTCTAGGCAAATATTACATTCAATAGTTTGCCATTGCTTCTGAATGATCAGTTCTCGGTACCGCTGTCGAGACCAACATCAAATCGCCTGTATTTGGGATCAAACCCGACATTACAAAGTGCATTTGCAATGCCTAAGCCACAGGCTCTGACATAAAATGATTATAAAAACACATTAATGCCCTGAAGATGTGAATGTACCGAAGAAAAGTTCATGTTTGATGGAAATTTATTACCAGCCCATGGGTTGAAATACTTCCTGAGTCTTGCATTCCTGTTTTTCAGTTAATTTAATATTTGCCTCATTTTATTTCTCATAGGCAGGTCTAAACCAAAGCTACCACCTCGGCCACCTGATCTGGACTCTCCCCCAACTGCTGAAGCCCCACTGGTAGGTTTGACAAATAAATGGAGTGTTGGGAATCATAAAATACAACATCAGCAATATTGGATTAGTTTTGTATTAACCCTGTTGCCGTAGGAACCCCTGAACCAGGGGGAGGGGGGGAGGGGGGCTGAATTGCTTTTCTTTTTTGAAGATTTGAACACACAAAAAATGTTAGTTGCATATCCTTAGCCTTTTTTTTTTTCTAGGCAAATGTTACATTCAGTAGTTTGCCATTGCCTCTGAAAGGTCAGCTCTCAGTACCACTGTCTAAACCAGAGCAAGACCCTCTGCTGCAATGCCATAGCCACAGACGATGATAGTAGCACATTGGGCATATGACGCCAGACTCATCATATTTGTATAGACTATTCTGAGCTTGATGGGTAACTCATGCCATGACCCTGTGACCTAAACTACTGAGACTTGCATGAAAATGCGACATTAACCTAGCTTTTTAAAAGCCATTAGGGATATAAATTGCTTCTTCTCCCCCCTCTCCCCCCCCCCCCCCCCCCCCCCCCACCTCATGCTATTTGTAGTTACTATATTTATATTCGTGCAACCTAAACACTCGTTGCATTCCGACTCATAATTCCAACGTACCGCGATCAAAACCCACTGCTGCCTGCTTGGATTTTTGTAATGGTATGAGGTGTCGCAGGTCGACCCAGCCTAAAATATGTACCAGGGTGTATGTCCTGGGAAAGTAAAGACGGCTGGCGTAATGCTGACCACTTTACCAACCTAGTGCCGATTGGTCTGTTGAAATATGGGTGGTCCTCCCATATGCCGGGTGCGCCTAAAAGGCGTGAAAACTGATCTTTACTTACAACCTAAGCGCTAGGCAGGTGCACAAATCAACCTGTGGCATTTAATTATGCTTTTTTGGCCACTCTTAGAGCAACAGAGTTAACGCTCAGTGGCAGTATCAAGTGTGAATTTCATAAACAGACAGACAAATATTGGGACAGCTAGCCCCTACACCCCCCCCCCCCTTTTTTTTTTTTTTAAAGTGTGTTTGTGTGTGTCTGTGTGTGCAGCATAAGGCAGTCCCAGTGAGCATAAAGAAACATCTCATACGAATCGTATTTATTCCCAGCTTGCGCGGCCAGTCACGGTCACTTCTAACAAACCAGAAAATCTTCAGGAGTGACCAGAAGAGATAAAAATCAGGAATGAAATATAAGTGAATAAAATCAATAAAACCAGTTCTAAATTACATACACAAAGGCACTAAATAAAATGGTTTTTGATTAGAAAGAATGCTTTGCAAAATCATACTCTCTATAAGGCACACACCTAAAAGAAGAGGGGCATAGAGCGAGAGGTAAACCAAGAACAATTTTGAAAGATAACATGGAAGACATTCTACATTAGCATGATTTGTCTGTTGTCGAAGGGACTACAAGAGCAAGAAACAGAACTTTATATCTCTCTCTCTTGACACCTGAATTGGTGAAAGAGGAAGTGATGAAAAAGCAGCTGCAGCATGGGTTTATAAGTATAAAATTTATCTTTATAAAACAAAACTTGATAAGTTTACAGTATAAATTTATCTGTACGTTAGCATGGCTTTATCTCTTTAGACTACTTCTGGCGCTTTATTAATATCCTACCCCAAACATGAGAAATCCCCAGGTCACGGGACAGTCTGATATTTCAAGGGGTGGTAAATAGGCTGCATGCAGTTGTGGGACCCAGGCTGCATACATTCGTGGGACTTAGGCTGCACTTTCTAGTGGGACATAAGTGGGTTGGGGTTAGGACCAGTTCTAGATGTTCTGGGGTCTTTAATAGCATCAGAAAGCTGGGAAATCCAGAATTACCACCCTCTAAATGTTGGACTGTCCTGTGACGTCATCTGGGGTAAGATATTATTAAAGAACCTTACTTCTTCTTACAGTTCAAGCCATGTGGCATTGGTAGTTATGTCTGTCCGCAACCTTCTGTCTCTTGTACTTTCAATCAGTTCTGACACAGATGTTCTTCCATGTCATAACCGTCCAGCATATTCTCACTTGGCCTCCCTCTGCCTCTTTCCCCCTCCAGCTTTCTCATCATCATGATGTACTCCAGTTTTCCTTCTCATTACATGACCAAAGAATGTAGATTGCCTACTCCTAAAAGAATGTAGATTGCCTACTCCTGAAATGGATAATCTGTTCTCTTCATGACTCATAACTTTCAAGTAATCTTTATTGCTCTTTTTATCAGTTTGTGGTATTTGAATTATAACAAAATGAAAGGGATGGCCTTATTTGTTGAGAATAAACTTTTCTTCTTCTTCTTTTTCTTCTTTGTTGAGCGGCTGTAAGATGTGGTGCATACCTAGTTGTTCATTCGTTTGGACTTTGGCTTCGTGCCATGGTTAAGTTTTGCGTGTACATCCATTTTTACTGACTTATTTGTGTGCAGTTGGTGGTTCCTTGCCACTCGGGCAAATGTACTCCTGCTTCGAAGGAAGTCCCCAAATGGTTGACTCTTATGACATGCTTGTTTGGGGGAGGCAGTGGGTCTATTCTTGTTTTCCCCACAGCAGGGCCCGGGAACCCACACGGGGGGAATACACATTTTCAAAGTTTAACCTAATTGGCTAGAAATACACATGTGTTGAGGAGTGAGTTTTAAACTGTTAACATAGATTGTAATATTTTCACTTGTCAGTCTTCTACTCTGTCTAGACTCCTGAACCAGCTCCTCCACAGAAGGATTTTAATTGGAAGACTGAGAACAGCGAGCCTCTGAAGAAAATTCAACTAAAAAACCTCAAATTAGGTATGTTAAGTTGGCAGAAATGTTTCTCTCATTTATTTTGATTTGTTTCATAAACTCTGTTCGCTGAAAGTAATACAGACACAAACAGTACATTGCACAGTTATTGCCTGGCATATTTCACTATATCTGTTCATGGCCATTATAACAGAGTTAGATTCTCTGGCCTTTGAAACCTTTTCTTTACTTAAACATCAGACAGTTGAACACTGGTATAGCTTTTAAGCTGCTTTTATAAACATATTAGCTGTCAGTGTCTGTGAGAGTCAGAAATCAAATAGACACAGGAATAACTGTCTGCAAACAATCAAATAATTAACTCTTTTCCATTTGATGTGGTTTTTGGTTTGTAGTCACCCGTGTAGAGTTGATAGATAAGGAGACTGCACTGATGGAGGGTAGAAATGAAAACAACGTGCTATTGTGAGTCAATAAATAAGGAGATTGTGCTGATGAAGGGTAAAAATGAACAGCATGCTGTTGTGAGCTGATAAATAAGGAGATTGCGCTGATGAAGGGTAAAAATGAAGAACAGCATGCTGTTGTGAGCTGATAAATAAGGAGATTGTGCTGATGAAGAGTAAAAATGAAGAACAGCATGCTGTTGTGAGCTGATAAATAAGGAGATTGCGCTGATGAAGGGTACAAATGAAGAATAGCATGCTGTTGTGAGCTGATAAATAAGGAGATTGCGCTGATGAAGGGTACAAATGAAGAATAGCATGCTGTTGTGTGACATTTAGTGGCAAATGAGTTCCTCATTTTACTAATTCGAAGGGGGAGTTTACCAATCAATGATGGAGGAAATGATAAAGTAAATGAAGTATAGGACTCTTTCCACATCAGTGGTGTATCGGGCATATGAATCTGCTCATATTTTTGTAGACCAGTGGGTACTCTATGGGTGATGCGGTAAACATCATGCCAGCCGCCTTTACTTTCCAGGACCTTACCTGCTACTTATTTCAGGCTGGGTTAACCTGGGAGCCAAGGAAATTTTATTTTGAGAACTAAATGTGAAATGTCATTGCATAAATAAATTGTGGTCTTTTTCTTATTTTTATCGTAAAATTATTATTCAACAATCGCCCTTAAAAATAGGATTAACACTGTGTTGTGCTTTACAGGTAGGCTGCAATATCTACGCCTTCTGTCCCAACACATCTAACTTTAGCAAGCCCTTAATTAGCCAGATTTTACGGCATGCTTTTTTAACTCTTTCAGTCCCTGCGGGTTTAACATCAGAGGCCCAAGGGGTAGTAAAGAGAGATGTAAAAATGGCACATCCTATGTCAATTGGGCTTCTAGGTAGGAACCTATTAATGAATTGTGCATTTTTTAGATTTGAAAGAGTTAATGTACATGGCCTATTCTTTAGGTTTTTCCCCCTTTCCACATTGGAAGCTCCCAAAACCCACAAGTCTAAAATGGTATTCATGTTTGTATTTAATTGCTTGAAATATCCATTTAAAACTCATTATCAGACCTGCACTTTTGTTTCTCTACCCCCCCCCCCCCCCCCCCCCCCCCCCCACACACACACACACATTTTAACAAATAACAGCTGTGCTGCTATTTTGTAAGATCTATTTACTTTGCACAGGTAAAGAGTTGGGGCAGGGTGAATTCGGCTCGGTTTTAAAGGGAGTCTTGATTTTGGAGAAAAAGTTTTTGAGGAAAGAAAAAGTGAGTGCAACAGCTATTTTTAGTTTCAATTATCTGTCTTCTTCGTTTTTTGTGTGTGTGTGTTGTTGTGTGATAAAACATTCTGTAATAAGTCAGATATGAGAAAAATTCAACCATTTACGTGTACAGATAACATTTTAAACAATCGTCCCAGCAGGAAAAATTTTTGTCAAGAGAAACAGTCAAGATCAGATTTTAGATGGCAGGGTCAGATATGGTCTAACCCATCAGCAATTGTCCATAATAATTAAAAAAAAAAAAACACATTTGCCACTAATAATTTTTTTTAACGCATTTTAAGAACCCTTTTATAGAACCCTTTGGCATGGTACTATAGATGTCGCAACCCTTTGGCTTTGATTCCATGATAGATACCATAAATTTGGAAGAAATGTCTCTCTTCTGCCTAGACCAGGCGTGAACCCAGACCACAAGAAGTTCATCACCCAGTCGCCACGCAGTCTGGTTTAACCAACTTAGCTAGCGAGTCGGGCAGTAAAATTGATAAAGATGAATTGCCAGTATTTACACTTAGTTTATCATTACTTGGATGCAATGTATACTATAGTACCATACTGAATTTGTGTTACTTTTTTATTGCGTTGTAGTAATTTTGTGTTAGTGTGATGAATGTTTGCACCAAACATCAGTTTTAGGGAGATATATTTGCTGCGGCCAACTAGAAGTACTGTGGGGAAGTATAGTGATTGTGAGGTTGATTCAGTGTTTATAACTAGGTGAGAAAGGTTTGCATTGTATACCCATTAGATAGCTCTACCTCTTCTTCTTCTCCTTCTTCTTCTCCACCTCCTCCTCCTCTTTCTCTCCCTCCTTCTTCTTCTTTTTCTTCTTCTTCTTCTTGTTCTGCTTCTTCTTCTTCTTCTTCTGCTTCTTTAAATCCCCTTTAACCGCTTCGGGTGTCAATGAAGATATAAGGTTCTGCATTGTGCCCTTCTGGTGGCTTCGACCATAGACACAAGAGTTTCTCTGATGTTATCTTCCCATCTTGTTCTTGGTCTGCCTCTTGCTCTAGGTACCTCTCCTCTTTTGTTATATGCCTTGTATGGTACAGCATTAAAGGTCATTCTTTCCAAGTGGGCAGACCATTTGATTTGCTGTCTTTGTATGCAATTTAGAATTGCTTCTGTGCTGACTTTATCTCGTATGACCTCATTGCGGATTTTATCTCTCCATCCCAAGTTTAGGATTTTTTTAAAGGCCTGAAAACTTGACTTTAACACCACATTAAATGGTATAAAGTAAAGGTCCCTTTATACGCCAGTGGCGCATTTCGCACATGAAGCTAGACTCATTTCTTTATAGACCAATCCACCCTCAATGGTTGACATGGTCAACATCATGCTGGCCACCTTTACTTCCCATGACTTCACCTGGTACTGATATAAGGGTGGGTCAACTTGGGAGCCAATGTCATCTTTGAAACTAATCGGGCACAGTGCAGATTTGAACCCACGACCTTTGAATCCCCAGGCGAGCATCTAGCCACTACACAATAGCGACTCTAAGCATTGTATAGAGGATTAAAATGACTGGTCGGCATAAACTGCTATTGTTTGTTGGTGCGTTTTGTGTAGATTAATGTGGCCATCAAGACATTTCATTCTGTCGGCAACCGGGATGACTTCAACTTGGAGGCTCATGTGATGCAGTCCCTGAAGCATGACTACATTGTGGAACTGCTGGGTGTCTGTGAAGGACCTCCACTGATGTTGGTGAGTATTCTTGGTCCTTGTTAATTAAGTGTTCTGTCTCTAGTTGTTTTTTATTTCAGGTGAAGGATATCAAACAAATTTACTTACCTTGAGGTTAGAATTGTTGGGGTCTGTTCGGGTGACCAGGGTTCGATTCCTCCATGTGATGATAGAAATAGTTTCTGTCCGGGGCAGGAAAAAAATTAACCTGCCCTTTCACATAAGAATGTAAAATCCCACTATTTGTTGTTTACTGTGTTATAGTTTTTAATAAAAGCCTAATGTCAGTTTTGATGAGATGGTCATATACTGGGTACATCCCAAGGAGAAAGCAAGATCACTTCAGAGGTCCGGGGTAGTTAGCATCCTTTGGATATTTTCTCCAGGTTATGCCAGTGTGTTGGGAAATAAGCATACAGATGGACTAGCTGGCTCTGCACCATTTGGTGGTGAATTGATGTATGACAAGTTAAATATTGTGAGAGCCCTTTGGAAGCGAGTGAACAGTGCAAAGGCGCAGATAGATCATTACGGTCTAAGAAGAATGGCTCTGCGAGGAATTACCAGGAGATCTGGCCGACACTTAACATTCAGGGTAAGAATGAGACGGATATACAATCAGATGGTTACTTGTACCATCGGAATTGGAACTCTTCGCTTGCTGCTGAAGATGGGGGACTGAGCAGTTAGGGGAGTGTCCCAAGTGGTGTGATGTTGATTCTTAATTCAACATTTAATGAGAAATGTAGAGAAAATTACCAAACAGGCATTTACTTGGTCGGCAAATAAACTGAGGATCCGAGGGTGTCCAGAAGGGAAGTGCTGTTGAGAGCATTCTAGAGGTGCTGGACCAGGTGTCATTTCATCCATGCCGTTGAAACAGTGGCACTGAATTGAATGATCTGGAAGTGTAGGTGGCGCGCTCTATGTGACATGTAATGGCACAACAAGATGGCGGTGATGAAATATTTTTATTTTTGTGCTTTTACATAAAGCCATACTGTTCTCTACCATCACTGTATTCTTGGAACTGTCCTTACTGCCAGTTGTACCACTTTTTAGGGCAGTGTAGACAGGGGGGGGGGGGGGCTTGAGCCTGGGAATTTAGGGCCCCATGGCTAGTGCTGTCGCCAAAAACTGTGCAGGTTAGGATGTTTATTGTTGCCCCTGGGAGCAAACCTATGTGATAGGGCAGTGTTCTAACCATGTGGCCAGATGCTGCTCTGTTCCTATAGTTTTCAATTAAAAGTCTACAAATTATTCTTAGCAGTTGTGATTTTACACAGAAACCCACTAACTGTTCTCAACCATTGTCACAGTATTAACCCTTTGCCCCAGGAAAACTAAAAATAGGTCATGACCTCTTTAGAATTTGAGGAAAATATTTGTATAACATTTTTTTTTTCTCAGGTCACTAACAAATTCATTAAAGATGTATTTAATTAAATTTTTAATTATTTTTCAAACTAAATAAAGATGTGTGAAAGGGGTAATCACTGAACATGAACAGGGTTAGGCATTAAATAGATTACATTTCATGGAGCCCTAAAAAACACACTTGTTGGGTGAAGCATGCCATGACATTTTCACTGATTTATGAGGAAATACTTCCTACACATCCCCACAGATGCAGACTCAGCCAATAACTCAGCATGTCTCAAACAGGTCACTATAGACAAGTCAGAAAAGTGGCATTTATGGGGAATTGGACCCAGCTGAAAGTTTAGGTTTTTGTACTTTCCTGGGAGAAAGGTTAAATCAGCAGTTATTGTTCTTATGGTTTGTTCTATTTATACACAGTTGTCCTTTTGGCCATTCTTTGTCAGATAGAAGAATTCATCCCAATGGGGTCCATGCTGGACTATCTGGAAGACCACCCGAACAATGTCAGGGTCAAGCAGGAACTCTACCTCTGGGCCTCACAAATTGCAGAGGGGATGATGTACTTGGAGACAAAGAGACTTGTGCACAGAGATTTGGCTGCAAGAAATATCCTCCTCTACTCATTAGAACGGGTATGTTTGTTGTCATATTGCCACGTGGTTTACAAGTATGTTACTTCTTATTTGTGTCAACAAGCCTTGAGTTGAAATAGCTACAAACCTACTGGGATCTGTTAGTCCCAGTCAATGACACTAACAGCAACAACACACATCCACAATAGACTGGGAGAACACAATGCTAAATTTGAATTGTTTTATTCTGAGTTATTTCACCTTTCTATTCATCTGTTCATTTTGCACACGTTTTCTTAACACTGCTGAATTATTCTCATGCTGTACACTCGTCACATCAAACCACATGTTTGTCTTTTTCAGCCAGTAGTTTTATTAAGCCCTGCCTCTTCAATACAGGCTTCCTGCTAACTAGCCGTTGACCTAAAACATCATCAAGTAAATCATTACTTCTTTCACTTTTCGTTATTGTTTATTTCAAGGTAATCTTCATTGCACATCAAGCCTACCCGCATTTGCTCTGATCTTCTCCTAAGCATGTTTCATATTGTGTTTAGGCTGGCGACTCCTGGTCTGTATTAATTTGTTTAGCGACTTTGAGCTCTTGAATGGTTTTCACACCGCACTGTTCCAATTTATATTATCATTATCACACTTACTTTTATTATTATTTTTCCAGCCTTCCTTTATACTATTTTATTTTATTAATTCCGCATCACCTTTTTAAAGTTTCTCACGAGACCACCCTAGTGGGCACTGGTGGTTGGAGTACTCTCCCCTTTGTTATTTTTGTGTAGTTAGGTCATTTCGTGAAAAGCCCTGGCCGAAATATTGATTTGTGTGTTTTGTGCACAGTGTTCTGCTTTCCCATTTCGTTAAGCTTTTTAGTCACAGATTACTGGATTCATTGCTCCAGTTGGTGTGTTTGAGGTCATCAGTGCATGTTGTCTCTCGTAAAGCATTGATTACGTCCATTATTATATAACGACATTGAAATCAGTTCAGAGAAAAAACACGAAATTCAAGAAAAGACACAATTTAGAAGTCAGAAAGAAATAACATCAGAGGCGCTAGAGGTGCCAATTACACTTAATGAACTGGAGTTGGCCATTTCAAAGCTGAAAATGCGGAAGTCACCAGGAGCAGATGGTATATCAAACGAAATGATCAGAAACTTAGGAAAAGTAGCCAAAACAAAGCTTTTGCAGATATTTAATGCTTGCTGGGCAACAGGGAATGTTCCACAGATCTGGAGAGAGGCAATTATGATACCCCTCATAAAGCCTGGGAAAGACAGTTCTAATGCCTCCAACTACAGACCAATCAGCCTCACAAGTTGTCTCTGTAAAACAATGGAGCGCATCACCAACCTCAGACTACAGTGGTACATTGAAAGTGAAAACATCATTACACCACAGCAGGCGGGCTTTAGAAAGTTCTATTCTACGGAAGACCAGACAACATACCTCTCCCAAGAAATAGAGGATGCTTTTCAAGATAAGAAACTGGTACTCGCGGCATGGATAGATTTAAGGAAAGCTTTTGATAAGGTTTGGAAGGAGGCTTTTGAAGAAATTGAGAAACTATAAAATAAATGGAAAAATGTACAATTGGATTAAAGCATATCTACATAACAGAAGAGCCCGGGTACAGGTAGATGGTTTTAAAAGTAAAAAAGTTCTACTGCGACAAGGCGTCCCTCAAGGTGGTGTCCTGTCGCCCACACTTTTCCTTTTATTTATCAACGATCTGGTTGCTGAGATACCAAATGGAATCAAAATGGCAATGTACGCCGACGACCTGGTACTGTGGTGCACCAATGAACATGCAACGATAGCCACAAAAACACTACAGCGAGCTACAAATGCACTTGAGGCATGGGCCAATAGATGGTGTGTCAGCATCAACACAGACAAATGTAGCACCACACTATTCACCCTCTCCCCAAAGCAAAAAGCCGGCACCATCAAAATAAACGAAATACCCCTGTGAGATGATAAAGAGCCCACATACCTAGGAGTCACATTTGATGACAGGTTGACATGGAGAAAACATATCAACAAGGCAGCAACCAAAGCCAGGAGGAAGACAGCAATACTAAGAAAACTAAGTGGAACCACATGGGGAGCAGATGGGAAAATACTCAATAAAGTATACAAGCAGAGCATACTTCCACACTTGGAATATGGGTCAACTGCATGGTGTTCAGCATCTAGTACCACATTAAAGGAGTTAGACAAAGTGCAAAATCAAGCGCTCAGAGTCATCACAGGAGGGATGAAATCAACCCCCATATTAGAAATGGAGAAAGCTGGGAAAACACAGGCACTGAGAGAACGCAGAGATACAAAGTTGCAAATACAAGCTGAAAAGTTCCTCAGTATGCCAGATCACCCGATGGAAAATAGATTTAAGAACCTAGCCTTGGGACGGTTAAAAAGAAGCAGCTTTATACACCAAGCAAAAAGAATATGTAGACAAACTCCTGACCTTCCAGAAATTGGCTGCCCACTAAAAAGTATTCCGGAACAAACCCCATGGAGAGAAAAATGTAAACTAACGGTACAAATCCAGACAAATGTGAAAGGGATATCTGACAAGAAAGAGCAAGATAGTGTACAACGCAAAATGGCCACCCTCAGTTATATTGATGAAGAATGCCCACAAGAACAATGGGTCAGAGTCTATACAGATGGGTCCGCAGAAAGTGCAGTTAGAAATGGTGGTGCTGGAGTGTACATCGAATTCCCAGATGGTACTAGGGATAAGTCCAGCGTACCAACCGGGAAGTACTGCCATAACTACGATGCAGAAACCCAGGCTATTAAGATAGCTACAGAGAAACTGCTAAATACCAACCTTGGCTCACAGTATGTGGTAATGCTTACAGATGCTAAATCAGTACTTGAAGCACTCCAGTCTAGGAAACTACCAGAATTGCAAACACTGCTGACACAACTCAGCGTTCAGCGAAGAGTCGTAATGCAGTGGATACCGTCTCATTGTGGAGTGCCTGGAAATGAGAAAGCTGATCAACTGGCAGGGGATGGTGCGAAAAAAGAGCAGCCAGATGTACCAGTCACATACCACCAAAAGAAAAGAATCATTAAATCGATCAGGAAACCACCAGCCCCAGCACAAGACGACTATTTTATTATGGACAGACCAGAACAAGTCATTATCTTCCGCCTCAGAACAGGGGCACAACCGATTACGTAACCACATGTTCACAAAATTCAAGATAGGTGTATCAGCCATGTGCACCTGTGGAAATGTGCCCCAGACCGCAGAGCATGTACTCCAGGACTGCACCGAATTTGACACATTAAGGCAAACCTTTTGGCCAGAAAGAACAACAGTGGAACGTAAACTCTATGGACCACTGAATGAACTAACAACGACAGTGAAATTTATACAAGAGACAAAACTGCTGATATAGATAACTTATTTCAGGCGAACGAAAGAAGAAGAAGAAGTCCATTATGTCTCAAGAAGGTCCACCTCCTAGGGTGGCACTGCCTGCATCAAGCCAGAATTTGGTTTCATATTGACCTTGGCTTCAGCGCCAATTCACTCTTAAATGCTTGCCAGGTATTGTCCTGGAAAGTAAAGGTGCTCGGCAGGATGTTGACATCACCCACCAAGTGTCACTTGATCTGTAACAAAAATGAGAATCTAGCTTCATGTATCTGGAATGCCATTGACTTAAAAAGGGTTCTTTACTTTTACTTACAAGGAGAGAGACAGTACCTAGAGAAAAAAAAAATCTGATTTCACTGAAAGTCCCTGAATTAAACCCTGTTGATGTTTGAATACAAATCTCTTTCTTCTTCTTCTTCTTCAGGGTTCCAAGCCCCTGAAGTTTATTCCTGCAGATATCACCCGCCTACACTTGTCTCTCTGGATGGCCTTCTTTTTGCAGTTGGTGACACCAAGTGTTTGCAAATCTCTCTGGACATTATCTCTCCACCCTCTTCTTGGTCTGCCTCGGGGTCTGTGACCATTCATCTCTCTTGTGAATACAGTTTATACCTCTCTGTCATTCTCTCAATATGCCCATCCATTTAAGTCTATTAGATATTAGATGCCAGTGGTTGGTGGTGATTTAAACAGATTATGAATTTTGTTGTTGCTTCTCACTCTCCATTCCCCGCTGCTTGCATCTTTGATGGCTCCAAAGATTCGTTCTAATACTCTGTTTTCAAAAATGTGTAATGATGCTTCATCTCTTTTAGTTTTAACAAAAATGCTTTGTGAAAATTATGCAATTATTGTAAGGGAGAGTATTAAACAGTCTGAAAATTATAAATACTTTAATCAGTATATTGTTTGTTTGTTTATTGTGTGTATAGTATTTCTACAGCCTCAAGGGTTCCCCCTCTTGTTTGTTTATGTAAATACTTATGCATGCCATCAAGGACTACTTTTGCCATATGTGGAATTTCAAAAGCTTTCGTATAATTGTAGTAAGATTTGATTAAAAATCCACATAAACCCATATCTTAATTTTTTTTTTTTAATATTTTGTTTTAGTTTCCTGTTGTGGAACTTTCTTAGTTAGTGGATGAGTTTGATTTCATTTTTCTTGATTACTGAGATTGAGTTTCCTCAGGGGACAGTTTATTTTAAAAACCCACTTTCATGGTTCTTGGAAGAGATGATGGGGTGGAGGGAGCTCTTTTTCTTGAACTCTGTGCCATGTGGCATTGGTAGCCATCCACATCGTGTACTTTCAGTCAGCTTTGACACATAGATCTTCCATGCCACTTTGTCAAACTGTCCCTCTGCCTCTCCTCCCCTGCAACTTTCCTACCGTCATGATGTACTCCAGTTTTCTCTTTCTCATTACATGACCAAAGAATGTAGATTGTCTATTTCTGATGTGGGCAATCAGTTTTCTTTGTGAGGTCAGTTTCTTTTAAGACGCTCCTTACTACATTATATTTCCAGAGAGAGGCATGGGTACACTGTAGCTCATCTTCGTTGTGTAGACGGCACACAGTTGTGTATGTGTTGTTATCCTCAATGTGTATTGAACAGCATGTTTCATAACTTCATTACCTTGCTTTCCATCAGAAAGAAGAAGTGCCTTGCTGACTTGCGTGGGCAATCATGTCTCTCCACAATCTGCTATCCACAGCTATTTGTTTGTGTGTTGGCACCCCTCCATGCCACAACGAAAGGCTGTCAAGAATCTTCTCAAACTGCCTTCCTCTGTCTCTCTTTCCACAAATCTTTCCAGTGTTCACAACTTGTTCCATTTTCCCGCTTCTCATAACATGATTGACAAATTATGACTGTCCCTTTCTAATGTTTGTGATAAGCTGTCTTTGAGCACCTGCCTCTTTTAAAACATCTGGGTGACTCTTCTTATCTGTCCAAGAGATTCTAAGGTTTCTTCTGTAAAACCACATCTCAGGGACCTCAGGATATTGTTCAGCTTGTTTATTAATTGTCCAAGTTTCACAGTTGTATATTAAAACTGGTCTATATAGCTTGTGAGAATTCTTGTCCTTACCTCCAACAGATAGCTTTGCATTGAACCTGACTCTCTTATTGCAGGTGAAAATTAGCGACTTTGGCCTGTCCAGGGCGATGGGTGCAGATAAGGAGTATTATAAAGCCTCTAAAGGTGGACGCTGGCCCATTAAGTGGTTGGTATTAGTCGTTTTGTTGTTTCATCATCATCATGCGGCATGTAGATAAGATTGGATAATGATCATTAGCCATCTCATGTGGTCACTGGTCTTAAATCATACCTTTCAGAAAGTGTGTAAGTTGTGAATGTAATACAAGTATCTAATAGTGGTTTCCACCGGTTTTTCGCTAGTTTGTGGACAGTTGAATTACCAAAGCTGAATATTGAATTAAGAATCAACATCATAGCACTCGGAACACGCTCATCAACGCTCTGTCCCCATCTTCAGCAGTAAGTGAAGACTTCCAAAAATGGTTCCAGTAACTGTCTGATTGTACATCCATCTCGCTTTTCCCAAAATTGTCAAACATCTGCCAGATCCCCTAGTAACTCCTCGCAGCGCCATTCTGCTTAGATTGTATTGATCTGTCTGTGCCTCTGCACTATTTACTTGCTCCCAAATAGCCCTCACAACACCTAGCTTGTCGTACATCAATTCACCAAATGCAGAACCAGCTCATTTCCCAACACACTGGCATGACCTGGAGAAAATATCCAAAAGATGCTAACTACCCTGGACCTCTGAAGTTCTTCTTCTTCTTTCGTTCGCATGAAATAAATTGTCTATATCTGCAAAGCCGTCTCTTGTATGAATTTCACTGTCTTTTGTAATTCACTAAGTGGCCCGTAAAGTTTGACTTCCACAAGTGTCTCTTTTGGCCAAATGTTTTGCCTGAAAGCGTTGAATATGGGACAGTCTTGAAGGATGTGATCTGTTGTTTCAGGTGCCAGTCCACAAGTACACATGGCCGATTGGCCAATCTTAAATTTGTTGTACATGTGGGAGCGAAGTCTATTGTGCCCTGTTCTAAGGCGAAGGATAATAACTTGCTCTGGTCTGTCCATAATATGTGCCAGTTTCGGTGGCATTCTGATTGATTTGATCATTCTCTTCTTCTGTTGATAAGAGACTGGTATGTCAGGTTGTTCTTCAGTTGCACCTTCCTTAGCTAGTTTATCAGCTTTTTCGTTTCCGGGAACTCCACAGTGGGAAGGTATCCACTGCATTACTAATTTACAGCGGTTGCCTAGTTCGGATAATAGTGTCCGTATGGTTGGTAATTTTCCAGACTGGAGTGACTGAAGTACTGCTTTTGCATCTGTCAGGAATACCACTGGTTGTGAAAAATACCCTGTATTTAGTAGTTTCTCTACCGCTATCTTGATGGCTTGAACTTCTGCATCATAGTTGTGACAGTGCTTTCCCGTTGGTAATTTGGCTGTATCCCTGGTATTATTAGGATACTCAATGTACACTCCCGCACCTCCGTTTCTGACTGCGCTTTCTGCTGACCCATCTGTGTAAACACGGACCCAATGGTTCTGCGGGTATTCATCATCAAGTAAACTGAGGGTGGCTGTTTTGCGCTGCACACTGTTTTGTTCTTCCTTGTCAAATACCCCTTTCACTTCAGTCTTGATGTGTATTGGAAACTTATACTCCTCTCTCCAGGGGGTCCGTTCTGGGACAGCATTTAAGGATCTATCAGCTGCAGGTAAATCAGTGGTTTGTCTGCCGAGCCGTTTGGCCTGGTGGATAAAACTACTTCTCTTTAGTCGTCCCAAAGCTAAATTTTTGAATCTTTCATTCATAGGGTGACTGGGCATACTAAGAAACTTTTCTGCTTGTAAAAGCATCTTGGTGTCTCTGCGTTCACTTAGTGCTTGGGTCATCCCCATTTTCTCCATCACAGCTATAGGTGTTGATTTCATACTGCCTGTGGTAACTCTGAGTGCTTGATTTTGCACTTTGTCTAATTCTCACCTCTGAAGTGATGCTTGCCACTCTTCACTGAGCATGCCTGTCTCTACCTTTCTTAGCATGCTCTGTGAGTCAGTTACAACCACGACATGAGTGTACAGCTGATTCTCAAGCCAGCGGAAGGCAGCAGTGACTGCCTCCACCTTACTGAAGCTGTGACCTGGAAAGACAAACCCCATCAAGAAAACAGCACTAGAAGGTTGTGTTATATGTTTGATTGTTGCTTGAAGATCATTTTCATTGCACACACATCCCTCTTTGGTTGATTGTGAATTTTCTGGAAGACAAGAGTTTTATATGAAGAACAATTCATTGAGATTTGGATGGTCTGAACCCCAAAAAAAAAGTTTTATAATTCTAATTCTCTTTCGTTGACCACTTTCAGCTAGGTCCGCTCGCATTTCTGCTCACTTTCCTTTCAGCTATATTTGTGGTGACGTTTTCTGGTCTCGATCTCATTTGGTTTTGAATTGTGTTCAATATTGTCGCTTTCTATTTGTTGTGGTTTCCGCTCTTGCTGTTGCTTTTGTAATTTGGCTGGCCCTGTGCTGCGCTCAAGATGATTGGGTGTTGAATCGATTTATTGTGGTATTCCTTGGCTGTTTGTTGTTTCCGGGGAAAGTAAATTGCCTATCCTAATAAGGACCGGAGGTCGATTGACTTGGGCAGGTACTGGTGGCAATACTGGTGAGGTCTGGTATTATTTGGTGATTTTCTCGTATCCTTGTACTACTCCTACATAGGGTTTCGGTAATTTTGGCCTTGGTTGTGTCGTATCTGGTATTAGTGTTTGAAGTAACGGTGTCGACCTCGTTTGATTTCAGGTTTTGGCTGTCGATATGGTTCCTCTGGTGATGACCAAAGAACATCATCATCTTGCAGTTCTGAGTTAAAGAAGTTCGGGTCCTCCAGCTCCCTGATGCGTTGGTTTATTTGGTTAGTAGTTTCTACCGGAAACTGTTTCATCAGCGGCGTTGGGGTTTTCTTATCTGGTGTTTGATGTGGCTTTTTCTGGGTCTCGGCTCCTTGTATTTGCTGCCTTCTTGTTGCCTCTTTCCGTGCTTTCTCTCTTTCTTCCATCACTCTGTTGGTTGCTTGCAGTTCCTTATTAAGTCTGTTGTTTTCTTCGTATGCTCTTCGTAACTTTTCCTCTGTTTCAGCTAGTGCCTTCTTGATCATTGCGACTTCTTTCGCGAGTAGTTGTTGGTTATCCCGCCGATCATTGATGCCCGCCTCGTCTTCCCTTGCTTTAGTTGGTTGTTCCTTTTGTGTCTGGATAGTGGCCAGTGCATTCATGATGTCCTCCTTGAATTTCGTCATCTCTGCTGTCATCCGTTTCTGGGTGTCAAGAGTCGCCTGCATTATAGCTCTCAGTCCTGTTATTTCATCTCTGTCTTCATCTCGTTGGGATTTGGATGCTTCTTTCTCGTCTCTGAGAGCTTGGATGTCACTTTTGAGTTGAGCCACCTCGTTGCTCAATTTGGTGGTAATGGCTGCAGTTATGCCTTGGGTTGCTTCGTGTCTTCTGCGGGCCTCATGGTATGGAATCTTTTCCCGTATGGCCGTGGTTGCTATTTCTCTGCATTGTTGCAGATAAGGGCACCCCAGGTACCTGGTGCTGTGCTGGCCGTAGCAGTTTGCGCACTTCCTGTTCAGATTGGGAGACCTAAAGTCTGTGTCCAGCTTTGCCAGCGGGCAATTGTTGAAGGCATGGGGTTGTGAACAGTATCGGCATACTTCATGTTCGCTCACACAAGTGGCCCGGGAGTGCCATGCTTTTTGGCAACGAGAGCACTGGATCACCTGTGGCACGTATTGCTCTGGTCTTTGCATTCTTTGATTTAGGTAGACTTTATCCGGGATGTGTTCTCCTTCCGATGTTATCACCGCCACTGGCAATGAATGCCGTTTTGAGCCCAGTCTCTCTGCTTGGTTGATGTTGACATTGGGGTTTTCTTTCCTTATTTGTTGCAGAATTTCTTCGTTGCTCCATTGCAGGTTGACTCTTCGGATCACCCAGCGTCTTACATTCTGGAAGATTGTAGCCGTCACAGTTATCTCCTCGGATAGTCGGAGTTCTTTCTTGCCGTCGTGTTGGATGTCATGTCTGAGGTGCGGTTGGTTCTGTTTAGTGAAGCTATCACTCCTTCTCGAGTTCTCCTAATCTTTGCGATTGCCCTCTTGCCTAATATGATCTCCAGCATATTGATCAATGTTAGCTTTGCCAGTGTAGTGATTGCTGTCCGGCCTGAGCTGGTCTGTCGTAGAAATATTGTGGCAGGAAATTCATAGCTGCCTGTCTTTCGTCGATCTGGAGATGTTTGTGGACTTGGCTGTGTTGGTTCAGGTGACGCTGGAACGTCACTCAGGGCCTCACTGGTAGTCGGGGCGTCTTCCTGTGGTTCGGTAGTAACTGTCTGCGTCTTCCTGGCCTCCGAGTTAGATCGGGTAGATCGGTCAGTGGGTTGTTTCCTCTGTCCGTTGCGCTTTCCGTTAGGTTTGTTTCTCCGAGACATGGTGCTTGCGGAGAAGGCCTCTCGCTCTGGCTAATGCTTTGTATTGTGTTATGTAGGTTTCAGTCTTATCTGATGACAATTGCGGAGAAGTCCTCTCGCTCTGCCTATCCTCCAAGGGACCAGCATGTACTGTATTGTGCAGGTATCAATACTATCTGATGATTGGCTGATATGGTGGAGCCGCGATGTAATTACTAAGTCTTCTTTTTATTCTCCTTGCCAATAGTTTGCAGATGGGAAAGTCACAGGCCTGTATGAGGACTCTGGTGCAACACTTGTCTTTCACTGTTCCACACAGCTTGGTTCTATTGACATTTCACCCTGCCAAACCTGGCATCTCGCTGCTGCATGTAACGAGCATGTCTATTGCACATGTTCTGTGGGGCCTGTCCACATGGGCAAAATCTGGAATCCCCAGTCATGAATTTCCTGTACATATGGCTGCAGAGTCTGTTGTGTCCGGTACGCAATCTAAATTTAATGATCTCTTTCATTCATATTAGGAGATTGAAGACTTCTTTTACAAAGTGAGGTGGATAAATCATTATCATTATGTAGCAGATCCTTTGCAGGACGTCGCTCTCATCACAGTCGGCTTGAAAGAAATTTGGTCTCTCACCAGTTCTCCCGCCTCATGTACTTTCATACTCAAGGAATGGTATCTATAGTTGAATGGTTGATCTATAGATGGTCTAAATCCTGAAAACAAACAAAGACATGCCTTTTAAAAGGGAGTTTAATGTACAGTTTTCTTTTTAACCTGATACCAAAATACTATCTCATTGGTGACTGTGTTGCAGAAGTCTTCATCACATATTCATTTATATCTGGTGCTGGTTTTTTACAATTATGGTGCGGCATAGTGAACCTTGGCATGTGCCTGGAGACCAGTGTTAGAGACATGGTCTACTGCTTCCTAAATTTATCATAGCATACTACTTCTGGCGGCGTCCGTGGCTAAGGCGTTGCGAGTCCAACTTGTAAGCCAGCATACCGCTATCGAAACCTACTGCAGTCTGCGTGGATTTTTGTCGTGGTATGGGACGTCGCAGGTCGACCCAGCCTAAAATGGGTACCAGGATGGGCTGTCCTGGGAAAGTAAAGACAGCCGGCGTAATGCTGACCACATTACCCACAGAGTGCTGATGGTCTGTAAAAATATGGGACTCTCTGCCCATATGCCCGATGCGCCGAAAGGCGTGAAAAGGGAACTTTACTTTTTTACTTTACTTATACTACTTCTATGTTCACCATTGAAAG
The DNA here is from genome assembly GCA_905116865.2 of Candidula unifasciata. NCBI lineage: Eukaryota > Metazoa > Mollusca > Gastropoda > Stylommatophora > Geomitridae > Candidula > Candidula unifasciata. Next base: position 211,934 of record CAJHNH020007868.1, on the reverse strand, counting down.
GGCGGTTAGTATCTTGAGTTGTTGTTTACAGCTAGGCTGTGAAAATCGCACCTTTCACCCCCTACACATCCAGTGTCAGCAAACCTCTATTTAGGCCTTTTACAACATGCTTGTTAGAGTGTGGCAGTGGATCTATTCTTCATATTCTCCAAAATGAGGCTGTCGAACCCGCAACGCAAGCCATGTTGTACAAAAGTGTAAATGCATGTGAGGTGGCTCGAACACAACAATAGTAACAGGAAGTCAAATATCTTTGTGCGTTGGCCTCTTTTGCAGTATTTGGAATTTGGTGATCCTAGCGGATGCTTAAGATTCTGCTGAGAAATCACATCTCTGGTCACCACTTAATGAACTCTCGAAGAAGAAATATAGGGTCAAAGCAAAACATATTTCACTTGAAAGTGATTGTAGTGTTTTCATTATTATTTTAACCTTTCTATGTCAGTTGGTTTTAGCAGACATCCAGTAGGGGAAGTAACTACTGTGAATGATTTTGAGGTCAGGTCTTTCAAACTTGTTGAATATTTCATATAAGTAGCCATAGAAGAATACCAAATTTCTTTAGTATCTTCTAGCTCCTGGTATTGGCCAGTGATCACAGGTCATTATATTCTACTCTCTTACCACTTAATATAGATCTAAGTCGAGAGTTTCCTTCAACATCATCAGAGGCAGTAAGAGGAAAGTTGTCTTGTATCTACATTGCAGGTATGCACCTGAGAGTGTCAACTTTGGCCATTTCTCCCATGCCAGCGACGTCTGGAGCTATGGGGTGACTCTTTGGGAGATGTTCTCTTACGGTGGTGCACCTTACGATGACATGACTGGTGTTGAGGTAAATGTATGAGAGTGTGTACGTGCTTGCTGATGTGTGTGAATATGCAGTGTAGCCTTGAGTGAATGAATATGAGTATGTACCATATTCTTCTGTGTATAAGACACCCCCTGCATAAGACAGGCCATATTTTTTTTTTTGGTAGCCCTAATTAGGAAACATATATTAACACATTCTGTGTATAAGACGTCCCCTGCATAAGACAGTCCATATTTTTTTTTTTGTAGCCCTAATTAGGAAACATATTTATTAACATATTCTGTGTATAAGACACCCCCTGCATAAGACAGTCCATATTTTATTTAGCCCTAATTAGGAAACATATTTATTAACATATTCTGTGTTTAAGATGTCTCCCATATTTAAACTGAACAAGTTTAGGAAGACATATTGTGGTATATACACGTAACAGTGTGGTATGTGTGCATGTTTGTCTTAGTTTTGTAACAATGAGAAAAATAACTATATGAGTGAGTGAGGCAGTCAGAAAGAGAGTGTAAAGTAGAGACACACAATAAGACAGAAAAAGAGATAGAGATAGAGAGTGTGTGAAATGACACAGAGAGAGAAAGAATTTACAGTAAAGCATAGATCACGGCTATTGGGCTAAGTTTACCCAGGGCAAAAAATCTTATTCTTCTTCACATTCACCGGCTGTAAACTCTAGCAGAAAGTTCTAGTCGTTCATCCACCTCTGGACATCCGTCTTGTTCCAGAGCTTGAATGTTGTGTGCACATTCATTTTACAGGGCTGACTTATTTGTATGCACATTGTTGGTTCCTTGCATCTCAGCAGATGCGCCCGCCCACCTGTGTGCCTGCACATATTGAGTGTAAGATACATGAATATAGAACTTGGGTGTTTGTATGTGTGTGTGTGTTTGCCTGCACATATTAAAAGTATGATAGATGGATTGGAACTTGGGGGGGGGGGGATGCGTGCTTGCGTCTGCACATATTAAATGTAAGATAGATTAATCTGGAACTTGGGTGTGTGTGTGTGTCTGCACATATTAAATGTAAGATAAATTAATCTAGAACTTGGGTGTGTGTGTCTGCACATATTAAATGTAAGATAAATTAATCTAGAACTTGGGTGTGTGTGTGTCTGCACATATTAAATGTAAGATAGATTAATCTGGAACTTGGGTGTGTGTGTGTGTGTGTCTGCACATATTAAATGTAAGATAGATTAATCTGGAACTTGGGTGTGTGTGTGTCTGCACATATTAAATGTAAGATAAATTAATCTGGAACTTGGGTGTGTGTGTGTCTGCACATATTAAATGTAAGATAGATTAATCTGGAACTTGGGTGTGTGTGTGTCTGCACATATTAAACGTAAGATAAATTAATCTGGAACTTGGGTGTGTGTGTGTCTGCACATATTAAATGTAAGATAAATTAATCTGGAACTTGGGTGTGTGTCTGCACATATTAAATGTAAGATAGATGGATATCCAGGCTAGGATGTTTGTGCATGAGTATATTAGATGAAAATGGAAGGGTAGGGGGAGAAAAAGAGTATGTAGTCTTGTAGGAAGGAAGGAAATCAATTACTAGATTTATGAGTAATTGAACAAATTATAATGTGAAAAATCTGTATGTGAATATGCATCTTGCAATGAAAGATCAAAAGACTTGGTAAGTGAGGGAAATTGTATGAAGTGTATGCAAAATCTTGCATTGCACTTCATATTTCTGCTTTTTTCTTTTTTCCATCGGAGCATAACCCTGGGTCTGACATACATCCTCGTATGGGATGAAATCCAGCGCAGCGAAGTTAATTATCTTGCCATTAACCCTTTCTGTCCTAGACAAAGCATTATGTATGACTGGGTATTAGTCGCATGTACCAGTCAACATGTTATAATGTTGTTACATGTTATGTTCCTCATGTGGGTTTCATGGCCCCATTGTGGGTAAAGCAAGAACAGACCCACCGCCTGCCCAACAAGCATGTCGTAAGAGTCAACTAAATGGGGACTTCTTTCAGGTCAGAGTGCATCTGCCTGAGAGGCAAGGAACCAACAGTTTGCATACAGTTAAGTCAGATCTGTTGAAGGGATGTGCACACAACACTCAGCTTCTAGAACAAGTCTAAAGTCCAAAAGTGGGTGAACAACCAGAACTTTCTGGCCGGAGTTTACAGCCGGTGAAGGCGAAGAAGAAGAAAAAGACATCTTATGTCCAGAGAGCGACTCAGAAGAAACATGTTAGTTTCCTGCAAGGGTTGTATATTTGGCTCCTCTGGAAGTAGTATATCCATGAGTTTACCACTGCTATTCTCAACTCCATCAAACATTAGCTAGGGCCATGTAGGGTGGAAAAAGGTAATGCTGTAGTAATTGATTTAATGTTTTGCCAGGTAATCAAATTTATTGAGGATGATTGCCGGTTAGCAAAGCCAGAAAAGTGCCCAGATGTGGTGTACAGTGTCATGCTGAAGTGTTGGTCTTTTGAGCCTGCGCAGCGGCCTACTTTCTCCATGCTGAATAAACACTTCAATGAAGAACCTGAGTATGTCAGTGCCAGAGAGTTAAGAAAAACAACAAGAAATACATAAACATCTCAAATGTGTTTTTTTTTGTATTATGTAACATGTATATTTTTTTCCAGATCTTGCTTGCTTGCAGTGTTTCAGAAGCTAAATTGTATCTGTTTTTTGCTCATTCAGAATTAATATATACTGAAGTTTTCATTGAGACATTATGTCTAAAGTATAGACTTACATGCATCTGTTTTGTCCTGCAATAACTCTGAAGGGAATTCCATGTTTAGTTTCTCTTCAGTTGATGTTCATGTTTAAGATATGTTATTTTGATGTTATTCTTAAATTAAAATGTTTATTACCCTTTCACAGCCAGTTAATTCTTTACTCTGTTCATGTTCAGTAACAACCTTCCTTCCTAGTGTGCTGAACTCTCTCTTTCTCTCTCTCTTTCTCTCTCTCTCTCTCTCTCTCTCTCTCTCTCTCTCTCTCTCTCTCTCTCTCTCTCTCTCTCTCTCTCTCTCTCTCTCTCTCTCTCTCATGTTTAAGATATGTTATTTTGATGTTATTCTTAAATTAAAATGTTTATTACCCTTTCACAGCCAGTTAATTCTTTACTCTGTTCATGTTCAGTAACAACCTTCCTTCCTAGTGTGCCTCTCTCTCTCTCTCTCTCTTTCTCTCTCTCTCTCTCTCTCTCTCTCTCTCTCTCTCTCTCTCTCTCTCTCTCTCTCTCTCTCTCTCCCCCCTTGCCTAAAAAATATCTCTCGCCTAGCCTACAAAAATATTTATCAGATAACACATACATACCCTGACCCCACAGGGGCTCTAAAGCTGTGAGAAAATTATGAACTCAAAATGGCTTTATAATTTATATTTTCTTCACAAAATAATCCTCCTAAATGCTATTTTTTATAAATATATTCATACCCTCATCTCATAAATGCTATTATGACACAGACACAACCAATTGCAGTAACTAGGCTTGTTGAGCACAGGCCACTGTAGAAATGCCAGATTTCAGGCTTTGCTTGGCCTGAGGGTTAATGTAATAATTGTAATTGTTAACAAGCCGCCTGAGATGCTGCTGCTTTTGATCCACCTGGAGTTGTCTGCATTTCTAGCTTGGAAAGAAAAGGGAGAAAGCCTTGGGAAAGTAATGTCTCACATCCTCTTTCTGACAAACTATTTTTTTGCAAGATGTATGAAATTCACTGAAAGTATAATTCATCGTGCCCTTAAGACAATCTTATTTTCTAAACAAGTACCGCCTACTTCTTTGACCTTACACAGATGCAAAATAAGGACAAGCACACTTTGCCTGAATTCAGTTTTCTTCTGTGCACCTAACCTTTTCTTCACGGCATAAATAACATCTTCAGGTTTATCTTGCTGTTCTCTGAACCCTACAACCAACAGTGCTCCTGTTGACTGCACAACTTCCATAGGAAGCAGACAAATATTTTGTTTGTTTAGCAGTTTTATTTTTCACAACCAGAAATTCTAAAACAGCATTTTTTAACACACCTTTTTCTCGCAGGATTTTTTAAAGGATTTCTGCAGCTGTGCTTTTTATTGGAATGTTATTCCATATTGTACATGGTGTTTCTAAAGTCTCACTACACTTTGTATGCAGAACAAATCTGAAAAAAAGAAGGACTTGACATCAAAAATTGTGCTTAAAAATTTTTTAAGTACATTACAATAGCTACTGCTATGGTCTAACGCTGTTTTTGGAAAAGCTGGAAAGTACCAATGAAATTTTCATTGAAACAGGTGTTGGAAATTGTTAGCACTCTTCAACACATGACCCCACGTGCAGCCATTTTAAAAACACATGTTCATCAAATGAAATTGTGTTCTCACTACATACCACCATATATTTCGTCCTTTAAAGGACGAAATTTTTTTGTTATTTGAAGCCCCACCCTGGTTTTTGCCAGGGGCCGCAATATAGGCAGGCCATAAATATGGCCAATTGTCTGAACGCGGTTTCTGGGACCTCTCCACGGCGATCCTCATCCACATGGTGGCACTTTGTGTCATCGGGTGTTTATCGCTTGTGTGATGTCCTGGTGGGGTAGATAGTCAGTCAGTCAAATGAAATTGTGTTTTCTCCCATTAATAACACAATTCTCCAGCAGACAATAGCCATTCACTGCATATTCCTTCATGACTGACTGTGGAGCACATTTAAAATAAAATAAAGTCATGTTCTTCATTTTTCAAATTTTTCTGTATACAAAGTTTAGTGCGGCTTTACAAACACCCTGTATTTGCAGTACAAGAATTTCAGATTTGAATGTGTAAAATTTCCTATTTCTATCCACCTTTTTTGCTGAGGAACAAATGTAGGGGCATTACTTTTTGAATGCCATTAATATATCCCAGTATTTGTCTGCTTTGTCTCATCCTTTTACTTTTCGATGCCTTAACTCCTTAGCACAAAGACCAGTAGTGCTCCTGTTGACTGTAAAACTTCCATACACAGCATACAAACGTTATAAATCTTTACCAGAAATGCTGCTGTAACACATGTCCTTGCATGCTTTTTAAATGAAATTGTGCAGCTGTTCTTTAAATTTTAAATATGCAATACAACATCTTCAAATTTGGTGCATGTAAAATATCCTGTTCCTATCTACATTATTTGCTGAAAAAAGAAAGTGTGTGGAATTGCTTTCCCAAGGTCACTCATATATCCCAGGATTTGTCTTATATATTTTTTTCCCAACTAGGATTTGTGAATTCCATAACATTATAGAAACACATTGTATGCGATATTGCCATGGTAGATGTAATATGGAGCATATGTATATGAATGATAAAGGATGCAGTTATGACATATACTGCGGTCAGTTCTTACCATGCAACTAGTCATTCATGACCATGATAGCCGCTCCTTCTCGAGAACTAGCATGGGCAGCAGAGCAAACAGCCACACGCGTAATAATTGTATCAGATTCCATCAACATGCTTCAAAAGATAGCAGCATGCGTTTGCCCTCTGAATGGGTTAAAAGCTTTTGAAAATTACACTTAACCTCCCTCCCCTCGATCTACACACCTGATCATGCTGGGGTAAAGGGTAATGAGCAAGCGGATCAACTTGCAAGCAGTGCATGTGGGAAGAAGCATGGACAGAGCAGATATCATCAGCACTGTATGGAATGTAGGTAAAATAATAAAGGACCCTTTTCCACGCCTTTAGGCATATAGGGCTAGACCTATATTTTATAGACCGATCGGCACAAGATGGGTGATGTGGTCAGCATGACGCTGGCCGCCTTCACTTCCCGGAACTGCACCAGGTACCCACTCAAGGCTGGGTCGACCTGGGAGACAAAGTCATTTTTGAAAAAAGTCCGGCTCGGCCAGGGAGCGAACCCATGACCTTCCAATCCGCGGAGAGCGTCTAGCCGCTTTGCCACGGCGACTCCCTCTGTATGGAATGGACTAGTGGATAATGATGAACTTTTGACCCTAACATGATTGCTTGACATGGAAGTAAAGCACAAATTTGCCGTCTCCAAGGCTGAGATAGAAGACATTATAATTATAACCTGCCTCTCATGGGAACAGTGAGTCGATGTACCTTGGAGTGGCTGCTGCATCTGAAGATTGAACACTCATGGTTATGCCCAGTGTTGATTGTGATAACATAACATATAACATAACATAACAAATGCTTTCAGACAACCTGGATGTCTTCTGTATCCAATTTTCTAGTTAGGATTTTTGAATTCCATATTGAAATACAACTTATGTGGTTTCATGTTGCCAGAATGGATGTTATACAATGTTTACTTATATGAATGGTATTGGTTCACTGAGTTTTGACTTTTGTAATTTTCATTTAGCAGTTATTGTCGTGGCGGTGTCCTAGTTATACATTTTACCTTCGTACTGTTCGGCATTTGATATTGAATGTCTTCACAATGCTGGATGCTGCAATAACATAGTGGCTAGATTTTCACCTGCTGGCCGGAAGGTCTTAGGTTCAAATCCGCATTGAGGCAGAAAAGACCTTGGTTCCTAGGTCAGGTCATCCTAAAATGGTGACATTTTCAGAAGTGAAAGCATGCAGCATGATGTTGACCACATAACCTGCCAGGTGCTGATTGGTCTATAAAACTGTGAGTCTAATATGATATGCCAGATACACATTTGGCATAAAATGGGTTTTTTTTCTTTCTACTAGCCATGCTATTTGAGATTTTTGTGATTTCTTTACAATACTGTTTGTCTTACTGTGGTTTTTAAATTTTGTTTTGTTTACAATACTATTCAACTACTTGTGTTTTCTTCACACAATTAATTGATTTCTTATCATTTCATCAGAATACTCTTTTATTTTTTCTGAATTCTATTTAAATTTGTTCATAATGCTGTTTGACTTTTGTGATTTCTTCAGAATGCTGTTTCAAGTTATAGTGGCTTTCTTGCTGCATAGTTTGAATAACTTAATTGAATGTCTGTGAATTTTCGTGTAAATTTGTTAAACTAATGACAGTTTTTCAGTTCAGGAAGGTTACAGTTCTTGTTACACTAATTATTCAGTTGTATTTGTGCCATTTTAATTGGATATTCTTCTGTGATATGGTGGACAAATTCTACCTGTCGGGAAGTTTCCTTTGCTTGTCTGCCTGAACAGCCGATTGCTGTATTGATGAACTGTTTATTGAAATTATTGGAGAAAAACATTTTGTTATGTCAATCCGTGCGTTGTTTGTGGCACCCGGTTTTGGGAGGGGGAAACAAATAGACCCACGGCTTCTTAACCGGTGTGTGGTTCTTCTTCTTCTTCTTCTTCTTCTTCACTTCCTCTTTTACCGCTGTGGGTGTCGAGGGAGATTTAAGGTTCTGTTTCTAGCTCTTCTGGCTGCCTCAACCATAGGCACATCGTGCTGTTGTAGAGTTTCTCTGATGTTATCCTTCCATCTTGTTCTTGGTCTACCCCGTGCTCTACGTCCTTCTTCTCTTTCCATGTATGCTTTGTATGGTATGGGGTGTGTGGTTAAAGGCGACTAATTAAGGCATTGTTGAAAGTTTATGTTTTGGACCAAACGTCGCAGATTTTGTGGCCTGGCTGTAAACCACAACACAGCCTGCCAACTGCTCTTTTAAGGGCAAGTGCAGAAAAAGTAGGAACTATGCAGTTAAACAGCTTGTTAAGCTGTTGATAAATAGCATACTGAAGACCATGCCATATTTACTTGGAGACTAAAGTAATCAAGTACAGAGGTACTGAAAAAATGAGCTGCTGAGGGGGGGAAAAAGAGAGAGACAATGTTCATTTAAAGATCATCATCATCGCTCATCGGACATAACCATAATGGTCCGAAACTCCTCCTGAGTACGTCTTCAAGTGTTTTTAGGCTAACAATTCCCATAAGAGAGAGACAAGGGGAAATATAGTGGCAAAGTTATCTCTTTGAACCCAAGAAACGCATCGTACGTTCATAGGTTCCCGCCTAGAGGCCCAATAAACGCAAGATGCTACGGTTTTACATCTCTTTTGACTACCCCTTGGGCCTCTGATGCTAAACTCCTCGGGACTCAAAGAGTTAAGAGATATAGGACTCTTGAAAATCATACTGGAGTGAACAATTTGAAGGCAGGTTAGTTTGAGGTAGACAGTGGTGAAAGTGGGTGGATAACATCAAGGGATAGTCAAACAGCAGTTTTAGAGAGTGCACAAGTAGCAGAGCATGTTGGATATCCATTGCAGCCAACTTAAATTGTGGAGGTAGCACCTGATTGATTAAATTTCTCTTTCTGATGAACAGCCTCCTGTCTCACTGCAGGGAAACAGTTCAGTGTTGTGCTGTTGAACAGCACTGTTGTTTAAGCATTTCTTCAGTGGACCTGGTTTTGAAGAGGCACCTGGAGTGAGCTTTGGTATGTGCTCCATTGATGCTGATACAGTGCAGATTGCATAAGGCGATCTGGAAAGCAACCAGTTTCTGTTGCGAACAAAATTTTTTTATTCCTGGCAATTTTTCTTGCTTGAACTCCTTATCTGGATAAGAGGAATTTCTTATATTTACTTATATATTTTCTGATATTCTGTATTTACAGCTCGATGTTTTGACTGTTTGTCACTTGCATGGTTGACATCTAGGTCTGCTTTTATTGTGTCTAACAGGGCTCTCTGTGGTACAGTATCTTGTGGTTGTTGCAGTGCTAATGGGGGATAAAGTGTATTCTCTTGCTTTTGAGCACTTGTGGTTAACTTTTGGGAAAACTTTGATCACCACGGGGTTGAAAAGATGGTTATGACACTATTGGTCAGTAGATGTGGACCTCTACTACAATATAAAGACGTGTGCAAGTGGGACATGAATGATACAGGTATTGAGGTGGACTCGTGGAAACCAAATACCATGGACCGTGTTGAGTGGAGCGGTCACATCAGGAAGATAATGTGAAGGAAGGATGAATTGATTGCAGAAAGGATGAGAGCTGAGCGTCTGAGGAGAAACAGACTCAACACAAATGTTCCCAACAATGGTCCCAAAATCCCTTGTTATAATTGTGGAAGACGTTTCTTAACACGGGCGGGTCTTGCTAGTCACACTCGCCATCACCATGGGCTGCGAGTTCCATGCCTCCTCATAGCGCATTATAACACTATCGTCTGGAAAGATGGAAAGTTGCCACTCAGTCACATTGGTCACAGTCACATTGGTCACAGTCGCATTGGTCACAGTCACATTGGTCAGTAGATAATTGTCATGCTGTGCATGCACTGCATGTGACCTTGAGAAAATAAAATGTATTCATTGTTGGCTGTTGTACGGCTAGTCATCTTGTTGAGCATATTCTGATGCTGTCAAACAGCTTCTTATCACACTGTTTAAAAAGCTCCTTGTTAACTCTTTTTTGAGTCCCAGGGGGTTTAGCATCACAGGCCCAAGAGGTAGTCAAGAGTTCATTGAGTCTATAGGAAGGAATCTATAAACGTATGATGTGTTCCTTGGGTCTCAAAGAGTTAACAGCTGTTGTAATGTTTATCCTTTAGATCAAGGGGTATATCAACACAATGATTTAGCTCCTTGTTATGCTGTTGAACAGCTAACCTTCACACTGTTTATCCTATAGATCAAGGAGTATTTCAACACATTGTTTTAGCTCCTTGTTGTGCTGTTGAACAGCCAACCTTCACACTGAATATCCTATAGATCAAAGAGTATTTCAACACATTGATTTAGCTCCTTGTTGTGCTGTTGAACAGCTAACCTTCACACTGAATATCCTATAGATCAAGATTTATTTCAACACATTGTTTTAGCTTCTTGTTGTGCTGTTGAACAGCTAACTACCCCACTGTGTATCCTATAGATCAAGATTTATTTCAACTCATTGATTTAGCTTCTTGTGCTGTTGAACAGTGAACTGTTGCACTGTTATTCTATAGATCAAGCGGTATTTCAACACATTGATTTAGCTCCTTGTTGTGCTGTTGAACAGCTAACTACCCCACAGTGTATTCTATAGATCAAGGAGTATTTCAGCACATTGATTTAGCTTATTATGCTGTTAAACAGCTAACTGTTCCACTGTTTATCCTGTAGATCAAAGAATATTTCAACACATTTATTTAGCTCATTGTTATGTTGTTGAACAGCTAACTGTTGCATTGTTTATCCTATAGATCAAAGAATATTTCAACAGGTTTGATTTAGCTTATTCTTATGCTGCTGGACAGTTTATTGTCTTATGTTTGAACCCATAGATCACGGAGCATCTCAACACAGTGCTTTAGTTCGGTTGCATCAGTTAGGATTCTGTGAATACTGAAAACACACATGCTATAGATATTTTTTTTTTTATGTATGTTTCCTGTTGTGAAATTTACCATAGACTTGTTTATCTTTAATTTTCTTTTTTTAGTTCTTAACGGCTGATTAAATGTTAACATAAGCACAAACCTTCCTTAGTTTTGTGCCCTTACTTAAGAAGACGTGCTATCTCTACATGAAAATTGGGTGGTATTTTATCATTTTCATATTAAATGATCAGCTCAGTCAGTTCTTCTTCTGTTTCACCCTTCAAAGGGTGGTTGATACTTTATTGCAGGGGCTTACAGTTAGGCTGGGATATTAGCAACTTTACTACCAAACAGGTCCAATTTTGTCTTTTATCCCAAAAAAACTGCCAATGACCGCCTTTATTTTGCCACTTTTGCGGTGTAGGCAGACGGATCTTTGAGCCTAAAGATTTATGGCCAGATGGCTAGTGCTGTCGCCACAATCGTGTAAGTAAGGATTTTATCTTTCTTTTACAGCAGACCTTTTTGAAAAGACTCTGGGTCTATTCTTCAACCCCACCCTTTCATGGGGCCCCAATGACCACACAGGGAGAATCAAGAGTTGACAATCATGCACCCATAAGTGTGATCTGTCTCCTTCCTTAGTAGCTAGTAAAGTTTCCGTACCTGATGGCACCACTGGCAACTCAGAAGTACACCTGTCTTCTTGCGCTATCAAAATATTCAGATTCTCTGCTCGCCCTGTACTGATTCGGCCTTCCGGAGTATGAATACTTTGTTCTGTCGCCCTGTCCACTTGGTCTCAGCATGTCTTCACTATATTTGCTTTATCCTATTGTAGCCACCAGCAGTCAATCTGTCAGCATGCTCATTGTCTTACAAACCTGAATATCCTGTCCTGACCAGCGGCAAAGTCGTTTACGGGCCAGCCAATGGGCGATCAGGTTGCTGATGTGTGTGGCTATATGTGTGTATGTGTAATTATTTATAATTTTTATAATGTACCATAATATATGTTACATCCCAGTAACTTTGTTGTGTATTCAGGAGACAATACAATACAGTCTAAATAGCCATGTGTAATGCATAATTTATGTGAATTAACGCTTCAGTAAACCAATGATGACTGGTCAGATTGTTTGTGTGCTTTTAACATATGTTTCTTGTAAACCTTAACTTTAAATGAAAACTGAAACAGAAAGAAGAAGCTTGTACACAATATGGGAAACTTTCATATTATTTAAGAGTTAATGACTTTGTGTGTGTGTGTGTGTGTGTGTCCTTTTATATACACACACACACACATATATATATATACACACACATATATACACATATATATTTATATACATATGTCTGTGTGTATATATACATACACACACACACACACACACATATATATATATATATACACATCTTTTATGGCAGTCTAATGACAATGTTTGCAATAGACTTACTTATATCTCTCTGACATAAAAGCTCCATTACGTCTCGTAGGCAAACATTACTATATATATTTATAATTATGGTTAGGACATATAAACTGTACTCTTGTGTCTTGGATATATATATATATATATATATATAATATTATATATATATATATATATATATATATATATATATATATGTATATATGCATATATAAATACAAACACACACTTTTTTTAAGCACTGCATTGCTCTATTAGATATATATTTTTTGTCGGTACGTCTAGGGCAAACCAGTCATGTTATGTATGTTATATTATTGCAGTATGAAAATCCAGTATAATTATTTAAAACTGATATTAACATAAGTGCTGGTCACTTACATTGTGCATCAGATGTGAACGTATAAGTACCCGAGTTACGTACAGTGTTGTTTTTTTTCTTCTTCTTCTAGATGCTAGATACTTGACTCTTGTTATGTGTTTGTCAAAGCTTGTCGTCATGTGGCAGGTCCTTAGCAGAACGTGACTGTCATCATGGTCTGCCTGAGAGAAACTCAGTCTCTAGCCAGCTCTCCCGCCTTGTGCATGTTCCAACCCAAGGTTGTGCAGACCCTTTTCCACCCCTTTAGGTGTATTGAAAGTACAGGGCTAGACACTATATTTTATAGACCATTTGGCACTTGGTGGGTTATGTGGTCAGCCTCACGCCGGCCCGCTTTACTTTCTAGGACTGTACCTGGTACTTAGTTAAGGCTGGGACAACCCGGGAGCCAAGTCATTTTTTTTTTTAAAGTCTTGCCTAATTAGGAACCGAACCCACAACAGTAGCTGGATGACATAACTATATACTCTCAGGCTAAATATGGAGGCAAATACAACAGCTAACCATAACCAGAATTTACTTCCCATGAATTATAACAGCCAGATTGTCTATCCACCATATTAGACCAGACAGTGAACAAATATACTGATGCACCAATTAAATAAAAAAAAAAATTTTCAAGTTACATATTCTAGCTGCTCTTCCTTTTTTTTTTGTGTGTGTGTTAAATTGGAAAATGTCATATTTTTTCCTATGCGCTGTTTGTTATTAAAAATGCTTATCACTTTAACAACTGGAGTTTTCTGTTACCATGTCTGCCACACAGCTAGCAGTAACCGAAATATATCTTCTATATTAATAAAAATTTTAATTTTCTGTTGTATGTTACCTCTAATCTCCACTGATTGCTTTCAGATTTTTCAGTGTTGCGTTCGACTCTGTGCATGTTTGTGTGTATAAGTGTTGCACAAACCACGAACGACGTAGCTTCAGCAACGATCAAATCATTCTATGTTTCATGGCAGGCCCGGATTTGTTTTTACTTCTCCAGTCGTTGGTAGTGTAGTTGTAAGTATTCTGCCTATAGTGCGGGTGACCGATGTTCGATTTCCCGCTGGGTGATATAATATTTTGTTTGCCCTGAACAGGATGGCTGCCACGTTGTGTTGTGGTTTACAGCCGGGCTGTGATATATGCACCTTTTTTTTCCCCACTCGGTTTTGTGGTTTACAGCTATCCTGCGATAGCAGCAGCGAGATGCTCAATGGTCATGTCACGGGTAATATTTCTTTTCGTTCGCTCTTAAGAGGGCTGTTGGCACGTTGTGTTGTGGTTTAAAGCTAGGCTGCGATATCTGAACCAAAATCTTGAATCTTAGGGGGTGTATTTGTAAGCTAGTCACGATATAAAAAAAACCATAGAGGCCTAGTTATTCTCCTACTTCTATTGTTATTCATATTATCCTCTTTTCCTCAATTTGCTTTGAGGTTGGTGAGCATGTTTCAATTACATTTTTTTGTTTCCAGCTGTGGGTAAACTAGATTTTACTGTATGGGCTTGAGCAGACGAAGAAGTAATTACGCAATTAAAGAGCTTGTGACACTATCGATAAATAGTATACTAAAGTGAAACCTGCACCCCAATGCTGAGAGTCCGTCACATTTGAACGTGGGATTAGGTACCGATACGAGCGCAGCATAAATATATTACAGTGCCACCAGCCCAGTGTGGTAGAACAGTCAGAGATTAATTCCAACTATGAAACAGGAAGCCTATAACAATGACAATCAACTTCAATGTGTCCACATGTGAAGTAAATGACAAAGGTCAGGTACGGAGCGTAACATTGATATATTGTGAACATGATGATTAGAATGAAAGAAATGTGCACAACTTGATACGGGCTTTAAACTCACCCAAATACTTAAAGCACTCGCTAGCAACACTATGATCCATGGTAGATCTCTTTTTCTAACAACTCCTTAGGGATCGACAGTACGACCTGGAGAGTCTAAACGGTTACTGCGACCGCATGCATTCTCTTTCTCGGAATAAAAATGTAAATGCAAGACATCACGGAAAGCAAACAACAGAGTGGGACACACCCGTAACCTTCAGTAAAGTCGACCAGCCCAACCAACTTGTGAATGAAATGTGACCTACTCTATTTAGGGAAATAAACGTGAACCTAACCGGATATGTCATATTTATTTGGGAAGTAAAGTAATCAGAAATAGAGGTTCTGGTTCTCAGAATAGGGAATTATGTAGTATTTTTGTTTTTAGTATCCAGAAGCCATAAGTTGTTAACCCCTAGGTTCGGTATTATGGATATCGCAACCTTTCGGCCTTGATTCCATTGTAAATACTGTAAATCTGGGAGAAATGTGGCTTACCTGCCTACCCCCGGGATTGAACCTTGACCGGCTCCAGCTGACGGGCCGTGCTGCTGACGTCACCGCGTCAGGCTAACGATGCGATAACGCAGCGGTTCTCAAACAAGATATAAACTATTTTCGACAGTGGCAAGGAAAGACAACTTAAATTTTATCTTTAAGTATCTACATGCCTTCTTTATTATTTCCCATTTTTAGCCGACTTTTCTTTATTACGCGGCAGCCCTGGCATACGCTCAGGACACCCCAGGCTGCCTCAGCACCCAGTTTGAGAAATGCTGCGTTAACGCATCGTTAGCCCGACCCGGTGACGTCAGCAGCACGGCCCGTCAGCTGGAGCCGGTCGTGGACACATTGTCCGCAGTTGGGATCAAACCCGGCATTACGAAGCGCGTTCGCGTGAAAAAGGTTCATTAATCTTTACAACTGTGGAACCTGTGTGTTACATATATGCTCTCTACATGCAATAGAGCGATCTCAGGTTTGCCCGGTTGGCATTCCAATATAAACCAATTACGTGGAATGGTGGAAGAGATGTGTCGCACCATAGACTTCATAGATGTATGTGGTCTTCTTATCCAAAAACAACTGGCAGGGGGAACGGAAAGAAGAAGATTAAGATAAATGAGTTAACAAATTAAAACTATGTTCAGAGAGCTCAGTTTACCAACTGTACCCACACAGGCTAGCATGATCGTTACGGGTGCCCCAGTTCTAATCTCCTTACATGTTGAACGGAATGTCTGAGCTTTGTCACGTTGTTTTGTCACCCATGAAGAGAAGCTAAATTTCTCAGGGATTATCAAATTCTCAGGGGTTATCAAATTTTCGGCTGGCATCCTGTTTGGGAAAAACCAGCAACGATAGCCAACCCAGCAAATGTTCTGAAAACTTTTAACATGAATAAGTCAAGGGGATAAATTCTGGGAGAGGATTTCTTCATACTTGTTGCAATGTTATAAAGTTTGCGGTGGGGTAGAATGTTAACAATATCGCTCAGTGAATTCTGTTACTACTGGCTAGTGAATACTGGGACCGGCTCAATCAATAGTAGGACAGACTAGATGAGGATTGGAACAGGTTAACTGGATGTTGACACTCGGTAACTAAGTGCCGGAAGTGGCAAACTGAATGCTGGGAGTGGCAAACTGAATATTGGGCGGGACTAACTGAATACTGGGCGTGGCTAACTGAACATTGGGAGCGGCTAACTGAACATTGGGAGCGGCTAACTGAACATTGGGAGCGGCTAACTGAACATTGGGAGCGGCTAACTGAACATTGGGAGCGGCTAACTGAACGTTGGGGGTGGCTAACCCAACATTGGGAGCGGTTAAGTGAACATTGGGAGCAGCTAAGTGAACATTGGGAACGGCTAACTGAACATTGGGAGCGGCTAACTGAACGTTGGGTGTGGCTAACTGAACGTTGGGAGCGGCTAACTGAACACTTGAAGCGACTTACTGAATGTTGGGAGTGGCAAACTAAATATTGGGCGTGACTAATTGAATACTGGGCGTTGTTAACTAAATGCTGACCCTGGCAGACTCAGTGTTGGGTGCGGCTGACTGAACATTGGGAGCGGCTAACTGAACATTGGGAGTGACTAACTAAATACTGTGAGTGCTAACTCAGCGTTGGGAGTGGCAAAATGAATGCTGACACTGGCGGACTGAATGTTAAGGGTGGCTGACTGAATGTTGACGTGTTCAAACTGGCGGGCTGGATGTTGACAGCGGCAACATGGGAGTGTATTATGTGCAATGACGTCGACTATGATAACACACACGCATGTCGTAAGAGTCCACTAACTGTGGGCTTCTTCAAAGTCAAAGTGCATCTGCCTGAGAGGCAAGGAACCAATAGTCTGCATACGAGTAAGCCAGTTCTGTAAAAAGGATGCGCAAGCGGCATTCAGGTTCTGGAACAAGACTAAAGTCTAAAGGTGGACGAACAACTTGAAGTTTCCGCCGGAGAATCCAGACGGTAAACACTAAGAAGAAGAAACGGTTTAAAATTGGTATCGAGGTAAAGTCCTGGAAAGTAAAGGCAGCAGGTGGTGGTTATCCATAACGACCATCTAATTCCGATTAGTCAGTAAAAAATATATGTCTTGCACAATATGTTATTTGCGTATCCTTTACAGGACGTTGCAGAACCAGCTTTAGCATTATTTGACTTTTATGGTTTCTCTAGGCAAATTTTACGTTCAATAGTTTGCCATTGCCCCTGAACTATCAGCTATCGGTGCCATTGTCGAAACCAACGCAAGACAAATCATGACCGGCTCCAGCTGACGGGCCGTGCTGCTGACGTCACCGCGTCAGGCTAACGATGCGGTAACGCAGCGGTTCTCAAACAAGATATAAACTATTTTCGACAGTGGCAAGGAAAGACAACTTAAATTGTATCTTTAAGTATCTACATGCCTTCTTTATTATTTCCCATTTTTAGCCGACTTTTCTTTATTACGCGGCAGCCCTGGCATACGCTCAGGACACCCCAGGCTGCCTCAGCACCCAGTTTGAGAAATGCTGCGTTAACGCATCGTTAGCCCGACCCGGTGACGTCAGCAGCACGGCCCGTCAGCTGGAGCCGGTCGTGATTGAACCTGGACCACAAGGAGTTCGTCACCCGGTCTCCGCGTAATCCGGTTTAGCCAACTACGCTAGATAGCCGGACAATTATGTGGTATAAAGACTGTTTAGGGTCTGGGCTGGACCAGCGTACTTATTTTGACCCAAAGTCGCAGCCTCATACAAAACATGGTGGTGGGGGGGGGGGGGGGGGGGCGCTTCGTCATACATATTTTCTTGTTGTCTACACAAAGTAGGTCGGAGCTAAAGGGGCATAATCCAAGTTATGTGAATAATAATAATATAATGTAAAAGACTATGTCTTCCGGCGTATTTGGCATATAGGGCTATAAATATGTTTTTTTAAGAACAATCAGCACTCTGTGGTTGACGTGGTCAACACCCCGCCGACCGCCTTTACTTCACAGGACTTTACCTGGTACCCATTTAAAGCTGGGTCGACCTGCAGGCCAAGGTCGTTTTTGTTTTTCTTTTTCAAGTCCGGCTTCGTCAGGACCTGAAGCCACTTGAAGCGACGTTAACACTATTACTTCGTTGTTTTGCTAACACACACAAAATCTTCACGTTCAGTCAGCATCATCGAATGAGGAGCTTTTGGTTATAATTGTAACTTAGGTTTTGTGCGCCACATAAAATGGCTTTACATTGCACGCCACTAAGTAGGATTCCTGCAGTGTTGCTGCGATCAAAGGAGACAGGCCCAGATACAATCCTGACCCGACGGCAATGTCGTTTACTGGCCAGCCATTGAGCGACCCAGTCGCCAGTGGTCAACTCGCCGGGCTAATGATACGAACATAAACAACTTTCATTAAGGCAAACGATGTCTGAGAAATACACAGTCCCATTTTTTTGGTGTGTCCAGGTCGTCCCCTGAGTACCCCCACCTCCCAAAAATTATAGGAATAAGATTGAGTTTTTTTTTTAAATCCAGAAACCATGAGTTGTTAACCCTTTGGTTCGGTACAATGGATATCGCAACCCTTTGGCCTTGATTCTATGAAAGGTACCGTAAATCTGGGAGAAATGTGGCTTTTCTGCCTACCCCCGGGAGTGAACCCGGACCACAGGACTGAGTTTAAGTAAAGATCCCCTTTTCACGCCTTAGGCACATCGGGCTTATGGGAAGAGCACCCATATTTTTACCTTAAACCCGAAGTTTATGCTGCCTGGTGTGTTCTTCTTTAATTCTACTTGTTTGGATGAGTGCCGATCAATACATTTTCTCTTAATAATATATAACGGCCTCAAGGGTTCCCCCTCTGTTTATTTATGGGAATGACGTCTACACGCCGGAACTTACCAATCAAATACCTTTCTGCTTCTTTCTATGCGTGCCGATCAATCATTTTTTGTTACTTTATTAGTATATAATACTTTTTTTTTTTTTACCTAGATCTACCAATTGGCGCTAGGTGGGTATGTATGTGGCCAGCATTACTTCGGTGGCCATACATCCTGGTTCCCATTTTAGGGTGGGTCGACCTGCGACGCCCCATAGCATGATAAAAATCTACGCAACCAACAGAGGGTTTTGACCGCGGTACGTTGGAAGATCAAGAATAAATTATGTATATAGGTTTATTGA
>CAJHNH020007868.1:180000-187500 GCA_905116865.2 Candidula unifasciata | reverse complement strand
TCGTTACCTCTTACAGTATCAGAATAGTGATGCAGTGGATTCCAGGCCACTCCGGCACACCAGGTAATGACAGAGATGACAAGCTGGCAAAGGAAGGAGCAACACAAGAACAACCACCTACAGCGACAACTCTACAGACAGCAAAAACACTTATGAAAGCTACAAACAAAGAGATTTGGCTGAACAGATTGGCCGTGGGAGATACAGGAAGAGAGATTTATAGACACATGGCTAGCCCTGATTCTAACGACAGCATTAACCATTTAACAAGAAGGGACCAGGCCACCATTTTCAGACTTAGAACACAACATACTCCACTCAGTGGGCACCTAAACAGAATACAGCCACAACACTCCCCAGAGTGCCAGCTATGTAACTACCCCTACGAAACTGTTGAACACCATCTCTTTGACAAAACTCAGTGAGTGTGACGAGCTGGTCTGGACAGCTGTTTCTGTCCTTTTAAAGATTGCTTTGTTTAGATAATATTATTACCAAAGTTCTAAACATTTTCCTATTGCTTTTAATTAGCATAATAACACTGGATTAATTAAGAAATTTCCTTAACTTTTTCTTAATGCTTTACTGTAGCAAAATTATAATTAAAGAGTTGAAAGGTAATAAAGGCGAAGGGGTAACAAAGAGTAACTTCCCCCTTGGTAGGACTCCCCGTCTGCCATTTTTCATTCCAGGCTAGATTGGGGGAGTCAAGATTTTGTTCTCCCCAATCGACACAGTTCAGTTAGTTCTGTGGTCTTGTTGTCTGAGTTTGAATTCCCTGCCAGGGGTGAGTTAAAAGAATAAGTTTAATTTGATGTATTGCTGCTTATTCCTCTGAATTAATTTTACAGGTTAAATTCTGAAATTTAATGCCCACATGGCTCAAAAACTATGATAAATTTTTTTATCCTCACTAACCACGTTTATGATCTAGTATGTACATGTATGCAAACATATGATCTATTGATGATTTAATTAATGTTTATTTGCTACTAGAAACGTGCATTGGTAGTTTCAATTATTATACTTATATTAATTAAGTGATAATTATGTCCTCATGTGAAATCTCGGCCAGTTCCTGTTTCCAGCTTAGACAATTAAAAATAGGAATGAAGTGTATATTCATTATACCTAATCCCTTCTAAGTTGATTTTACCTCATGGTGATATTAGCTTAATAAATCACTGTCTTGCTTTAATTTAGATTTAGTCCAGATAATTCTGAGACTAGTTTAAGAGCTTGGAAAGTGAATAACACAGTGAGGCTGAATTTAATATTCACACTGTCAGAGAAGAAGAAGCAGAAAAGAGATGTATGGCCCCTGCTTGTAATTATTATTGTTGTAGATATATTTCCCTATTACTAGGAATACATTTCAGTTTTACAGCAGCTGGCCTTACAAATGCAAAAATTATATTTCACCCCTCACCACTTCTAAACTCTGCTGAATAAGATTAGCACATGTGTGGATTTAGATTTAAACTGGAGTGAGTGTTGTATATTTTATGTTAATACTGTGACAGATGGAAAGCCCATTGTCATCTATGATTGTATTTTGACATCTATCCCAGCACCCAGTATATTGATGGAGATATGTCAATCCCATTTATTTTCAAACAGTGCAAAGCACCTGTTATGAGTTTCCTGCCTTGGTAAACTCACTCCCTGCTTCTCATTCATTGTGATGTGAACCCATGTGGTTAAAATGAGAATATTGTGAAATATGACTGTATGTCTGTGTGTGTAAGCATGTTAACCCTTCAAAGGAGTACTAGTGTGCAGACATCAGAACAATTTACACTGAGGAATGTCCTTTCTTTTTGTGTGCTGTAAACCCTTGTTCTTGAGAGTATTCATGAAACTGGTTTCCTAAATATTTCCCCATCAGGATTATGGACCATGTTCTGTACACATTCCCATTATATACCAGTAGAATGTGAACACCTGTTACTATCCTACTCCATATATATGTGTGTAGTGTAACATTTTAAAGACTGGAGGTATTGTTGTCTCCAGTTAGAACCTTCCTGACTGTTTGTATAAGGACTGTTCTATTGTTCTAGTTCCAGATTGTAATACAGGTGGGAGTCCAGAAGTAGATCCTAAGCTTAGCCGCAGATACCCGATTGTCCGGACTGGACTGGAAGATTCGGCCTGCCTGATGTGTTTCCGAAGCTTAGTCAGAAGCTGACAACAGAAACCTAAGCTACAGCTAAGATTTAACTAACCTACCTTGAATAACAGGATTCTATATCCACAGCCATTTTGTTTATTATTTTGATATCCAATGCTGAATAAATGTTAGTTTTAATGTTCCTACAGTTTTATGAAGTTTCATTTTAACTGTAAACATTGTCAGTGAACTTAAGAACATTTAAATATACAATCTTAATTACAGCAGGGAATAAGATGTGGGCAAACCCCGAATCCTCTCATTTAACCAGCAAGGCTGGGGTTACTATAAGACTATATGATGACTCACTGTTTGTAATTCCCTCTGTAAAGTGCACATAGTGCATTCGCTAGTTAAAGCGAAGTTACCCGCCACAGTGAGACAAGAAGAACGCTATTCCCTCCGAGACCAGACAAGTGGAACACTTTGTAGAGAGGAAAAGAACAGCTTGTGAAAACATACAAATTCCACTACATGGCATTGGGCCAGAGGGCGAAAGCTCATGCGCCGCTGGATCAATAGCAACAACATATAAATGGGGCCTGGGGTGGGGGAAGGGGGGCTCAATGTGACAAGGCCCCAGATTTCGGCACCCCTGTCTTCATCATCGAAGACGGGTCACCTATTGATTGGCCGGCAGACGAATTCGTCGCAGGTCAGAATAGTTGTTTTTGTCTGTCTCTTTTTATCGCAACGTCTGACTGGCTGACTTTTTACACCACTAGGACATCACACTGATCGATAAACAGCCATGACACAAAGTGCCATCATTCAGATGATGATCACATGTGGAGACGTCCCAGAAATCCCGTTTAACCCTCAGGTTATATTTGGGCCCTCGGCAACAATTAGGGTGGGTCTTCATAATAACGAAAATTCCGTCCCATATAGGGACGGGTAATAAGTTAATGATAGCAAGAACAATACAAAAGTCCATTTCGGGAATACTTGGTGGCGAGCAATGCTAGGCCATTTTATTTGTAAAAATAACAATAAAAACATGAAAGGTCCCTTTTCCACGCCTCTAGACGTATAAAGAATAAAGGGCTAGACCTTTATGTTTATAGACCAATCGGCACTTGGTGGGTGTTGTCAGCATCACGCCGGCCCCCTTTACTTCCTAGAACTGCACCTAGTACTCACTCAAGGCTGGGTCGAGGTGGGAGTCAAGGTCATTTTTGAAAAAAAGTCCGGTTACCTCAGGACGCGAACCCACGACCTTCTGATCCACAAGCAGGCGTCTAAGCGCCAACGCCACCGCGACTCCCAGGTCATTTTTTGGGGTGCACATAAACCTAGTCACAATTATAACTTAAAGCTGTGGTGATGCTCTTTGAAGGTGACAAGTTTTTTTTTTCTCCCACAAAGCAAATCATGACCCCTGTCACACACCTTCCTCATTTCCGACACAGATGATCCTTCGTCCTGATGATACTAAACAATCCAGCATCTTCTCCCTTCGTTTTCCCCCTGTGGATTCCATTTGGAATGCTTTTCGACTGTGCCCAACGTCTCTTGTATTCTGAACTGCAAATTCAGAAAATAGCGGGCGCTTCTTTTAATCGTTCCCCAAAATGGCGGCTGTAATGTGATGGCGTTTAAAAAGGAGCTAAATTGGCCAATGTCTGGCCATAAAACATCCAAAAATATCCGAATGCGGGGTCAGTTCTAATAAAAAATATATGTGCCGGCTCCGAATAACGAAACAAATGCTCTGACAGGGTCTGGGCGATACGTTGCTTGCCGACCTGCTTCTGCGAGTGTGCCTAACCGCCGAGTGTATCCCCCGCGCCGCTACGCGCGGCGCGGATGGGGGCTAAACTAGATGGCTGGGACTCACGAGTGGCAGCTACCGCATCTCCTGCAACTTCCTCCAATTACTGTACTCGTGAGTCCCAGGCACCTAGATACGCTCGGCGATGAGTTTAATCGCGTTTGGCGCATGCCGACAAGTCTGACATCTACCGTTGCTAAATCCTCCAATCGGAAGAACACAGTATTGCTAATCGGCTTTCATCGTCTGCAATGTCTCGAAATTGGTCAACGGTAGCGTAATATCGTCTGCTAGTATCGTCATCTGCAGAAACGCTCGAAATTTGTCGGTATTTATCGTCTGCTACTAGTACCGTGTGCAAATGTTTATATTGGTTGTCAAGTAATCCTAGTTTTGTCGCGATTTGTTTGTTGGCAGAAAGTCCGTATTTTAGATATACGCGAACACCGTCGTTCGGATATTTTTGGATATTTTATGGCCAGAATCTGGCATGCCGCCATTTTGGGGAATAAATCAAAGAAGCGCCAAATAGCGAGTAGCTTGCTGCCACTAAACTGGTGATGTCTTATGCAATTAATTGCGTGTGCAAATAGTGACATACTGTAACTGATGCTTCCATTGACGATGAACTACATTTTTAGTGTCCGGCTGTTTGTGTTGGTAATTCTGCGTTAAGCATTTAATACGTGTGTACGTGATTAGTTTTGCCGAGACTGCGGTCCTTGTGAATGTTTTTTGCCAAAGCACAGGGATGGACATTCTGTGTGGTTTTCGTTGGTACAGGAACGGAGAAACTTTGAAGTTACCCGTTTTCCCACGAAGAAGGCACTGCGTTTATCTGATCACCTGGCTAATCGGCTCACAGACCATTATAATTTTTCACAAATTCGCTCAGAGTCAATTACAGTTTTATTTTCCACCAATCTGCTTAGAATGTATGATTCACCTCGGTACAAGAGATTAGTACGATACAATGTATGAAATTTCGTGTTCAGATCTAGCCGTGTTTGATACAACCACTTGACGACATGAGAACATTTTATAAAATATGGCGCTGTATTTAGAACTCATGTTGATATAAATGAAAATGTTGACCATTGAGTTAATAGACTCCATTACGTAGACCACAGACCAGACCACGTAGAACATATTGCGGTTAACCCCAGTGGGATGCAACTGAGGGAAGGAGGTCATAGATACAAAAACCAAACAGGACGGGAGATTACTCACTATAAAGACCACTGAAACGAAGCTGATCATTTTGATAACTTTTTTATCTTTTCCAAGTGTGGATTTCTCCACCTTTGCTGCATGTTTACGCCATTTGGCTTTCCGGTTGAGCTGCACGATAAGTATGACCGTGCAGACAAGAACAGCGATAAAAGCCAAGCACTGAAGCACAACATTGTTCAGTATCAGAGTGACCTTCTCAAACCTCGCCCGGTCTTCGATGAAATAGATTCCCAACAGAGTTCGATTCTTCTCCGGGTAGAACTTGTAGACCAGCCGGCTGACGTAATACTCTGGTATAGACGTTATCATGACAATTAAAAATATGACAATGATGATTCCTTTGGTCCTGCCCGCCGTGACAATGCTCTTCACTTTCAAAGGCAATGCTATACACAGACACCGTTCAAAAGTAACGAAAGCTGTTATGTAACTAGTCACTCGCACAAAACAAACATGCGGCCAACAACCGGTGATGTATTCAATCTCCGTAAAAACCACGGGTGCTCCAATATTGTGGAAAAGTGGATTAAAACAAACACTTTCCCAAAATGAAAATATCAGAGAGCACAAGTCACCGACTGCTAATCCAAAGAGACTTATATTGACGGAATCAGACAATCCGGTCTTGAAGAAGACGACGATGTTGATCGTGTTGGTGATAATACCACCAACGGCTAGGACTCCGGTAAAGGATACCTGGAAAACGATAATCAAAATGTAGGTCGTGTTGTCACTGATCAGTTGGCCTGCCAGGTTCGATCCACAGACTTTCAAGTCATCACTGGAGTTTGATGTGGTTATACTGATGCTGGAGTTATTGGTGCAGTCTTTGTTGTTTTGCATCGATTTCATGGTGGCACAAGACTATACTAAGTAACTGATAGATGTTGTTGCTGAAACCTGCCAAATAAAACACAGTATGATTATTCAGTTCACTCCACTGGTACAAGACAGACACAGAAAACTACGACAACGGGCTACAACCCAGTAATAGAGTGACGACAAAAACAAGAACTGCCAAATTCTAATACTGTTTAATTAAAGCCCGTATATGTTGTTATTGTTGTTGTTTTTGTTGTTGTTGTTATCGATCCAGTGGTGCATGAAGTTTCGCCCTTTTTCCCAATGCCATGCAATGGAATTCGTACGTTTTCACAAGCTGTTCTTTTCCTCTGTACAAGGTGATCCACTTGTCTGGTCTCGGATGGAGTAGCATTCTTCTAGTCTCACTGGGTTTTGGGCACTCAAAGAGATGGTGTTCAACAGTTTCGTATGAGTAGTTACATAGATAGCACTATGGAGAGTGTTGTGGCTGTATTCTTTAAGATGTCCACTGAGTGAAGTATGTTGTGTTCTGAGTCTGAAGATGGTTGCCTTGTCCCTTCTTGTTAGATGGTTAATGCTGTCATTCGGATCAGGACCAGCCATATCTCTATAAACCTCTCTTTCAGTGCCTCCCATATACTTAAAATCACCAATCGCTAGATGAGGTGCCCGAGAAAAACAGCCAACCTCACTATCTGAGATCGAGTAAATAGTGATATTATCAGACATATTGTGGGAGCAACACCTTGTACTAGATTCACCATGAAATAGCAAGCAGATCAGGTGGTTTGGCCATCTCGTCAGAATGCAGCAAAATGAAATACAGTAGATCCTCGCTTAACGAGCACCTCTCATAACGAGTAATTCGCACAACGAGCGAAACAAATTGTAAAAAAATGACTTGCTTAACGAGCGACGTTTCGCATAACGAGGGGCGAGGAGAGGGGAAGTCCCCAAATGTGCGCATGGTACATCAGTGTTTAGCACTTGTTCCAGTAGCATCGTAGTGTCGCTTGTAATCACACATGTTCTCCAACTTGTGTTATATTGTGACATATGTTCATGAATCCTCCAGGCCTACAAGATGACCTATCTGAAGAATTTAAGTTCATCAAGATCCAGTTTCTGCCTTCCAACACGACTCCGTTACTCCAGCCCACGGACCAGCAAGTTATTTCTAACTTTAAGAAGCTTTACACTAAAGCACTCTTCGAGCATTGTTTTCAGGTGACTGAAGGGACCAACCTCACTCTCAAAGAGTTTTGGAAAAATCACTTCCACATCATTGCCTGCCCCAAGATGATCGACAAGGCGGGGGAAGGAGTTACTAAGAGAACCCTAACTTCTGCTTAGAAGAAGCTTTGTCCGAAGAGCTTTGTCGATTTGTGGCTTTGAGGGGTTCGAGACAGTACCCGTGGAACGTGTAGTCAACGAGATTGTGTCTTTGGCTACTATCATGGGATTGTAGGTGGATAACAGTGATATCGAAGAGCTT
>CAJHNH020007868.1:157500-175000 GCA_905116865.2 Candidula unifasciata | reverse complement strand
AGTCGCAGACAAACATTGTTATTCTATCATCAATAAGCGAAGACAAAAACGTAGTTAATTTATCTTCATTGTTATCGCAGACGTCGCATTTCTGTGGAATTGAATGATAGTTTCGATTACCTGTCACTGGTCTCTGACACGCAATTATGGTGCACCTGTTGTTAGTGTTTTTATATGCATTTGGACGAACAATACCCTGATATTTTGGTAAGTAAACAAATATAATGAACCGATAATATAACAACGAACTAGGCAATACAGTGTAAACAAATGGATAGTCGCTCTATGTTATTATTTCCCATAATTTGTCGATGTCACGGACTATTTATTTTATAAATTGTCCTTACAAGCATTATTCAGTCTAACAATTTTCTGGCAGGTGCGCATTAGTTTATTTAAATTAGTTCATGTCAAATAGTTCATCTAATTTACTTCTAGTTTCTCTTCAGTTATAGATTGTGGTTGTGAATACGTTTGCGGCGTCTCGGACAGAGCTCTTGGGGAGCCGATTTCAGGCAAATTAATCAATTAATGTTTTCCGCACAATAATTACTGCCTGACACTAATTAAAACATAAATAACGAAGATATATTTATAGTTCTTTAACTTTTATGTTTGGTTTATGTAAAAATATATCAGCAATGTGTCTTTTTAAAATTCCGGTTGTCTTTAGTGGTGTTTCTTTAATAAATTTTAATGCTTTTAAATAAAGAAAGTTTTACTTTGGCTTCAACAGCGCGTGATAGGAAGCTTTGTACATCTGTTCTGATGTTGAGAAAAAAAGTTAGGAATGTTGGGTTGGTTACATTACTATGGGAACCCAGTTAGCGTAATGGCTAGAATTCCTGCCTGCAATCTTAATAGTCATGTGTTCGAATCATAACTAACTCTGTAAGTGCCTACTAACTCCTAGTACGTCATTTGCTTACTCTTTATGTGGTTCATAGAAATGAACTTTTAATGGTAACTTTAATTTTGAGAATAGAAAATAATCACAGGGAGACAAATCTGATTAATACAGTGGATGGTTGAGAACACACACTAGTTTTTGGGCCAAAAATTCCTGTTTTGATGATGTCTCGTGAGTGATCAACCTACTGATGTTTTTGGTCATCAGACAATGAATGCGGTAAAAATCTTGCACTAAAATTTTACGAAGTGTTTCTCTGTTAACACCAGATTAATCTGCCATCATCGTGACAGTAAAACTATTATCTTCTTGTATCCGTTCTCTGACTTTTGCAATGAGTTCATAATTTCGAACACAAATTTGGCATTTCAGGTCTAGGTGCATTAGTAATCATTTCCGCACCACATCTGAATTGTGAATACCACCTGAAAATATGTGCACCAGATAAACAATTATCGATATGAACTTGTCGCATCAATTCAACTGTCTTAATGGCGCTTTTTCTGAGTTTTAAACACAATTTAATGTTAGCGTTTTGCTTCATGCTGATTTCGTAACAATGCACATCTAACTAGGTCAATAAAATGGCGACTTGTTTGTCGTCCACTTATCATGCAGCGATGCAAAGTTGCCAGATCTTAGATGAAGGTTGCTTCTTTGGATTACATGCTTTGTTTCATAGATGGCCCTTTTATCTTGGCCGTAATAAAATCAGCCTCATTACTTAATTGTCGGATCTTGTATATGCAATAGTACAACATTTGAGAGGAGTTGTAAAGAAATGCAGCGGGTAAAACATCAAAAGTCAGAGTCACCAACAGAAAACTGATACCAATAATAGGTACAGCGCTTGTAAATGTTTCGACAGCACATTAAAGAATCTAATAGCCATAATGGAATTAAATAAGCCAGCAGCTGTGGCGTCTTACACGAGAACAGTCGGCTACAAGGCAAGAGGTCGACCAAGAAAGAGATGGAAGTATGGGGTAAAAGAGACACTACAGAAACACAATATGACATTAACACAAACTTTTGTAACTAGCATAATATAGGAAGTGTCATCTTACTTCTCTCTAACTGTATGTGTCTGTATGTGTATGTGTGTCTGTATAAGTGTTCTGATAGGTGTCTGAAAAAGTATCTCTCTATGTGAGTGTGTGTCTGTGGAAGTATGTGTATGTGTGTCTGCCTGTCGGTTTCAATGTTTGTGTGTGTGTGTTTGTGTGCGTATGTATGTGTGACATGGATACCTGAATGTTTACATACATGTATGTACGAGTGTAAATTCGTGTGTATATGTGTGTGTATATGTGTGTGTATATGTCTGTCTGTCTGTCTGTCTGTCTGTCTGTCTGTCTGTCTGTCTGTCTGTCTGTCTGTCTGTCTGTGTCTGTCTTGTCTGTCCTGTCTGTCTGTCTGTCTGTCTGTCATCTGTCTGTCTGTCCTGTCTGTCTGTCTGTCCTGTCTGTCTGTCCTGTCTGTCTGTCTGTCTGTCTGTCTGTCCTGTCTGTCTGTCTGTGTGTGCAAGTGAATGAGTGGGTGGGCATGTGTATTTTAATGTGGTGTGTATGCGCACGCGCGAGTGTGCGCATGAATTATACCGACCACGCTCTTGTGTTTTTTTTCTTGATAGTCATAACCTGCATATACATAACACAACATGCCTTATCGATAAAATACAACTGCTGTGTGAAAGGTGGGCGTTTAAAAGGGTCAAATGTAAGACGGGCCTGCGTACCCAATTTGTTACCTTTTCGAAATAAAGTTCGTTCTCTGCGACGTTTACATTGTAAGTATGAGGACAATAGAAGAAAGGAGATAAACATAATTAATAAATTTTATTTTCCCATTCCAAATGATATGAAATTTGTTGCTGTATGATGCAGAAACCTCTAGACAGAGCTGAAGTAAACCCTTAGAATTGAAAGAGTTAAAAAGGATGCTGACTACATGAGACATATGAAGAGATGCTCGGCACTCTGCTAGAACCTGCCTGTCTCCACCTTTCTCAACACGCTGTGTGAGTCAGTTACAATCACCACAGCATGTGTGTACAGCTGATTCTTAAGCCAGCGGATGGCAGCAGTGACTGCCTCCACCTCTATTCTCAAACTACACTAGACAGTGTTAAAGTAAAACCCTAGCATTGTCAGAGTTAAGAAGTAGACATTTGCTGTGAAATTGTTGATTTATGTTTCAAAAGTCTGTAGGCTTTAGCCGCCTTTACTTTCTAGGGATTTTACCTGGTATTCATTTAAACGTAACATTAGCCTAGAAAAATAGCCAAAACAAAAATGTATGGGTTTGGTTTTGCAATGCCCCGTAAAGGATAAGCAACTAACTCATCCCAAAAGAGATTCAGGATAACCTCCCCTGCAAATGTTGCACGTGACTGGTTTTGACGAGGAGGGATGGCGCCATTTCTTACTCTATTTGTTTCCAGTTCGTAGGAGTGAACTAAGTTTTTATCTACAGTAATAATTTTTCTGATATGATGCCATCACCTTCTGCTTCAAAGACGTGCACAATTCTTGCCAAGCAATACTGTGTAGTAGGCTGTCACGACACTTATCTAGCAAACATTACATTACTGAAACACATAATGAATGATATGCTGTGCTGAATCTTGACCGATGTGCGGCATTTTAACTCACAGTCTATCTGCGATTGTGTGTGTGTGTGTGTGTGTGTGTGTGTGTGTGTAAAAAAGGCCTTCAACGGCTGAACATTTTGTGACAGACATAGTGAGGGAGAAAACACTTCATACATTCTTGAATTTGTACCGACAAATGAATAGAAAAAAGTACCGAAAGCCAAATATTCAGGATTCATAAGGTAAAGTATTAAAAAATGACAAGGAGAAGGGGCCAGAGATGTTTTTTTTTTAGGCGGTGTTCAATCCAAACGGATAAAGACGATAGGACAGATCGGCGCAAAACTCTAGGAAATCTCAAGCATAGCACTGCCATAGACCGATCTATGGACGCTAGGCAGGGCCACTGTTTGAAGACGAGGCAAATTGTTTGCTTCTGCCGGACGGTGGCCGATGCATTTTTTGCTCCATTTGTAGACTGGATATAGTTTCGTCGCCCAGCTTCTGAGTTGAATGCCCTGCTTGACACTGTGAGCTGCGGATTTCATTTGGAATGTTTTTTCGACTTTGATCAACGTGGTGGTGTGAATTGTAGATTCAGAATATGGCGCGATGATTGTCGTGCAATGTTGGTCTTGCCTGTATGTGATTACAATTGATCGCGTGGGCAACTGCTGATCTGTTGATGACTTCTGCTACCATCAATGATGAACTGTATTTCTAATGTCAGACTGTTTGTGTTAGCACTTCGGATGGCTACTGTGTGCTTTAATGCGAGTGTATGCTAGACATGCTGAGACAGCAGTCTGTCAATCCTTTCACAAGGGACTGTGATAAACATTTTGTGTGTCTTTTGTTGGCACAGGTAACTCGTTTGCTATGTTGCTGAAACTAAGACTACCAGACTATCATAGACAACGATTATGACGATCTTGTGGCTGAAATCGACATACAAGTGGCACTGCGAGACAGCAGAAATGATGTTCTGGTCCAGACAGTGTACGCTATGGCCACATCAAACAGGTATTAATGAAATTCTACGAGTTGTGAAAGAATTTACTGATAGTATCCAAACGTCAAATGTACCAGATGACTGGTTACACAGCTGTCTTAGACCATTTCCAAAACCAGACAGGGATCCCTCGCAGTTCAGTAGTTATAGAATCATAGCTCCCCAAAATGTGTATGGCAAACTGCTGGAAAAAATTGTGGCCAAGAAAGTGATGTTAGGCTTACAAAGAATGGGCATGCTACCGGACACCATGGGCAGCTAACAATTTTTATTTTCTTCTTTTTTTTGTGTGTTATTTCATATTATTACTTTATTCTATTTCTTATCAGTCAGTATCATTTATATATCGGTAACATTTGTATTTCTTTTATTCCCAGTATTATATTATATATTAACAATACTACTGTTTATTATTTTTTGTAACTATATTTTTTAGCTATCGTTTGTTTCATTTTATTTCATTTATTCCACACCACATTTTTTTAAACGTTGCTCGTGTCACCCCTTAGGGAACAATTGTCGCAGAACAAAAAGGAACTTTTTTATCTACAACTTCAGGCATGAGAATGGAAGTGGAGGCAGTCACTGCAGCTCTGAAGTGGACAGCAGAAAACAAAGTTACTAGAGGAATTATTGTGTCTGATTCTCAGTCGGCACTGCAGAAGGTTCAAAATAGACTAATGTGGCATGAGTCGATACCCTGCATCAGTAGGCAGACACTGCAAGGAATCACGTAGATATACTGTCCGGGATATGCAGGAGTGCGAGGGGATGAAAGAGCGGATTTTATGGTTACAAAAGCAAAAGCTAGGGGAACACTCGTATAGGACAAGGGAGATCTTCTAAAAACCATATATATGAATGACTTTTTGCAGAGGACACGAGATTGGATGAAATTACATGGGCAAGAATGTGTAAACAAGGACTTAAGTGTGGATCCGACAAGGAAGAACGGGTTAGAGAAAGAGATGGGCCTGTGTATAATCAGTGTGCTACGGGAACAGTTAGCATCTACACCTTACGCCATTAGCTGCGGGAGACTGAGCATCTATGGGTATGTCTGGTGGGCTATGATGTCGATTCTTCAATCAGTAAATCAATAAATCAGATGTGGATCATCCCGCAGCGAATGCTGTCTGGTCTATAAAATATACCTGAAGTACTGCATGCCCATAAAGGCGTCGATAACATCCCTTCACATCACTCGAACACTTGCTGAACTGATAAGCACGCAACACAATACCTTCATTCACATATGATTTATATAGGTTTTACTCCTTTACTGATTAACAAACAGATTACAGAACGCTGCTCCTCTTTGGTGCAGGTCAAGAAAGCGGCCAACTTTAAACTGACAGTATAATGTCCCCGTGTTGATGTGCGCTGTTTATTTTATGTGTTCGACACTCTTGATATCGAATACTCTTGACCTCGTTAACTACTATAATACCAGGTAATAAAATGATGACATAGTTATTGTAATCTAAAACACTTTTGGATTTTCGAAGTCCCCTCTTTTATACAAAAGCCCAGACAAGAACGAACATTTTTTAAAGTTTTCAGCTACATTATTTGTAAATAAACAAACCCACAAAACACGATTAGTTGTAACATTTTTGGTCGGTCAAATGTGTTTTCCTAAGAAACTGACGTCACTTCCTGTCGACACAGGAACAGTTTGTTGAACGCGCTCCTGAACTTTGAACTCATCTGCAGATAAACAAACACATTCACGAAAGAGTTAATTCCCTCTACAACGTAAACTATGGACCATATAACATAAAACATATTATAATTGGCTCCTGTTGGATGGAAGTCTGTACTAGTTTTCATGGCAATAAAGCTGAGACACGATGGGGTGTTGCAAATGATAAAGATGACTGAAATAAAGCTGATCATTTTGATGACACGTTTATCTTTTTCAAAAGAGACGTGTTCTCCTTTCACCGTCTGCTGCCGCCATTTTGCTTTCCGGTTGAGCTGTACAATTAAAACCACAGTGCATACAACAACAGTTACCAAAGACACACACTGTAACACCACGTTGTTGACAACCATGGTTACATTTTCAAACTTCTCCCGGTCGTCAATAAAGTGTATACCAAGCATTGTACGGTTTTTCTCGGGATAGAATCTCCACACCAACTGATTAACGTAATATTCCGGAGCTGAAGTGACCACAACAAAGACGTAGATTAAAATAATGACCCATCTAACGCGAGTGGGCGTAATCATTGTCTTGACTTTAAGCGGAAACGTTATACACAAGCACCTTTCTAATGTAACAAAGGCGGTGATGTAGCTGGTAACGCGGACAAAACAAGTGTGCGGCCAACACCCAGTGATGTAATCAATTTCGGTAAACACCACCGGAATATCGGCGTTCTCGAAAAGTGGGTTGAAACAAATACTGTCCCAGAAGGAAAATATCTGAGCTATCAAATCGCCAACAGCCAAACCCAGCAAACTTATGTTGACTGCATCGCGTAATCCCATCTTCACGAAGACAACAATGTTGACGGAGTTTGCCACGATGCAGCCAATGGCCAGAATCTCTGCTAGAGCAACTTGGAATATGACTACAATGATGTAAGCCGCTTCATCGCTGATCATCGGGTCTGTGGCGTCTTCTTCACATTCTGCGATCTCTTCAGCTGTCGACAGGTTTAAGGCCACCAAGTGGACACATTTTGTCATTACCACTTTCATGACCACAGCAGAACTGAAAACATATTTTAAAATGTGAATGCAAAGATTACTTACAACAATAATAAAAACAACACAACTTATTATTATTATTATTATTATTATTATTTTCTTCCACCTTGTACCTTAGTGAAGTGTTGGGGGGAGACGTAACATTAATTATTGAGCTCTGTCAAGAGAACTATTAAGACTGATGTTCATTTCTCTAAGGCTGTTCTTAATGCTATCACTTAATTTTTCGGAGGTCTTCATCTCGCTCTATATCCGTTGTAACGTTTCAGTGTGTCTCGCTGTGGCAGATAGTACCAGATCATTCCTGTGAGGCGTAAAACCTTTTCATGTGCTGTTCTTTGATAACCTGTAAGACTGGCTTGATTCTTAGCATTCGTCTGACTTCGTAATTTCGTCTTCTGTCTTTCCTTGAAACTCCTGCAGCTTTTCTAGGGCATTTCATCTCTTTTGACACAATATTTCACTCATTGTAGGATGTAAGTGTCCAATTTGGCACTGATAGCATAACAACAGAACAACATAACAACACAACAAAAGACTGGTATTATTGCAACCATCGTCGGCGCCATGCGTTATCTTTTGTTACTTTGAAACCACACCCTGGCTCTTGCCGGGTGCCGTTAATATAACCTAACGATTGAACGGGACCTTTCCACGGATGAGCCATATCTGCATGGTGGCACTTTGTCACCGAGTGTTAATCAACTCTGTGTGATGTCCTGGTGGTGTAAAATTGTGTAACTAACTTACTTACTAACAAAAGACTCATTTACCTTTCCTTTATTCATTGTTGGTGTTTGGTACTTAGAAATTGACCCATGCTTGCATACTGAGCGATTTAATAAATAGGCTCAAGAACATCCTGTCTAGGTTCACCGGACAAGAATAGTTTGTGTAATTAAATGCATCAGAAATAATGAGCCTAATTTTGTATCATTGTGTCGGCCCATGCGGGTGTTCAGAGCAGTTAGTGTGCAGATTATCATGCAGACAAGGCGGTTACCATCTTTGACCGGGCACTGGACAGGAGTGATGTCATTAATGCCATGCGAACTATATATCGTAAAAAAGATCACCAACAACAAGCAGGACTCGGTATCTTTGTCCAGACTATTGGACATGGGGGTGCAAACAGGAGTAGCCAGATGTGAACCATTCACACAGGGCACCATGCGTCTAGTTAATCAGCACAGAACTGGTGTGATCAGTCGGGTTACTCTTGTGCAGCTACTGAAGATGAGAGGAAGCACCTTACGGATTTGTCCTGAGTTTAGTGATGATAATCCTCACAAATCATTGTCAGAGGGGTCTCCATGGAGAGGTTGGCCCTGCGCTCTGAAAGTCGTAGATTCGTTTCTTTGTGGTGCCGTTCAGTTAATGAGTGCAAAAGTTACGTAGATCCCTGTGAATCGTCGCCGGAGCTGTGGAATTCGTGCTGTGTGCGACGCTCTAGACTGGTAGCTAGCTGTTCTGCAGAGACTGAGCTATTTGGGATATAACCCGGTGCAATGAAGTATAGCCTCTCACCTTAATCGGTTCTTTCGTAATATCCTACCCCCAGATGACGTCACATGACGGTCAAACATTTCAGAGGGTGGTAAGAATGTGTTTTCCGGCTTTCTGATGCTTTTAACAACCCAGAAATATCTAGTACTGGTCGTAAACCCAACCCAACTCTACGTCCCACAAGAGAGTGTAGCCTAGGTCACAGGACTGCATGCAGCCTAGGTCTCACGACTGAATGTATCCTATCTACCACCCCCTGAAATATTAGAACAATAGTGCTATATAGTGCTTTAGGGAGCTATGGTACTCACCGCCGGTGGCGATGGCGAGTGGGACTAGCAAGATCAGCTGGCGTTAGGAAACACGTCTTCTCTAATTACAGCATAATAATTCCAGACAACTGTTCCCATCTCACGTGTAACGTGCTTCTTCTCAGTACTTAACCTATCTGCAGTCATGTTCACCTTTGACCCCACTCCCTTCCTCGTGCCAAATTCTTGTTTTCTTGAATCCACTTGAATACATGTTATCATTCGGGAAAATTATGGGGGGGGGGGGAGAGAGATGGTAGGGCCGTAAAAATGAATATAATAAGAACACTCAAGTTGTACTACGTCCTTTTCTAATTGAAAGCCAGTTGTTAGCTTATAGAGATTTTGGATCAACACACCTTGTCATGTGGGCGTAAAGGGTAATGAGCGAGCCGACTAACTGGCAACCAATGCACTAACGCATGTGGGAAGAAGTATGGACAGAGCAGATATCGTCAACGCTGTACGGACTGGACTAGTGGATACTGATTAATCCCTGACACTAACAGGATTTTTGGACATGGGAGTAAAACATATTGAAGCACGTCTATGCCGTCTTAAAGGCCGAGACAATATTACCAGCTTCTCATGGGAACAATTAGTAGAAGTACCTTGGAGTGGCTGCTGCATCGAAGGACTGAGCATGCATGGGAATGCCCAATGTGCAGTGACGTCGACTGTGATACCATGACATAACATAATTGAACCTTTATGACAATGGCACTTCCGGTACACGATGCTGCTCTTATAGTCTTGTAGATAATCAGCATTAGATGGGTGATGGGGACTAAAGCAGCGTTCTACGCCTTCTTACACGCACGGCGGCAACTAGTACTGCATTGTGTAGCCTACAGTATGTGTAATAATCATACCGTCGTCTCAAAACTACGAGCAGGGTGATTACTGATTTTTGATTATTAATGGGTGATTAGTTAATATTGGTTAGGGATTAGTGATTACTGGTTAGTGATCAGTGATTAGTAGTTAATTATAATAAGGATCTTCGTCACAGAACTCCGATCACGCTCGCAGGTGCTCCGATCTCTTTCTCAAATGCTCCACAAGTGTAAAACGACTGATGACGCCTGGTGCGTGTTAATTAATCAGACCTCTAGTCTCTTTAGTGAAACATTAATTACTTTTACTGCTGCAGGTTGTACCGAAATGCCCATCCACCAACCTACACATGTCTTATTTTGGCGGTGGGGGTGTGGGGGGGGGGGGGGGATACAAGCTGTCCACCACAGAAAACTTGCCACACTTCCAAAGTATCATGACAATGTTAACAGTAACATCTAAGCCTCATAACTGTACAGAATATATATAAACTGGTAAGAAACCTGCTGATTAACCTATGAACGAACGACCTTTATTTGCAAAGAGTCACAAATTTGGCACGCAAGCTCGTCTTATATTCGGCCCTTCCAAACATCTGTCTTTCACACAGCAGTTGTATTATGTCACTAAAGCATGTTATGTTCATAAAATATCATGAATATTATAAATATCAAGAAAAGAATACATGATTGATAAACAGCATGCTCACACTATCGCGCTCGAACACACACCTATATACACATACCCATCCACTTATTCACTTACACATAGGCATACATAATACACACTCACGTACATAATAAATACACACATAAACACATTCATAAACACACTGACACATATAAACACACACACACACATGCATATAACACACTCTGACACGTTGACGCATACACAGATGCACACGCAGTCACACACAGGGACCCACACAAAGATACGCAGACACAACATACACACTGTCACACAAAGACACACACAAAGACACACACTCACACATATTTACATACACAGACACACACACAGACACACACACACACACACACACATACAGACACACAAGCAAATACATACACGCAGACACGCACGCAGTCAGAAGCAGACAATCAACACATATTGGTCATGCCATAAGAAGGAGAACTCTGGAATACGGTAGCAATATTGGATGGGAAACAACACAGAAGGAGAACACATGAATACATCGTGACGGTAGCAGTATTGAATGGGAAACAACACAGAAGGAGAACACATGAATACATCGTGACGGTAGCAGTATTGGATGGGAAACAACACAGAAAAAGTACACATAAATACAATCGTGTCGGCAGCAATGTTGGATGGAAAACAACCCAGAAGGAAAACACATGAATACATCGTGACGGTAGCAATGTTGGATGGGAAACAACACAGAAGGAAAACACATGAATACATCGTGACGGCAGCAATGTTGGATGGAAAACAACACAGAAGAAGAACACTGGAGTTATATCGTGACTGTAGCAATGTTGGATGAGAAACAACATAGAAGGAGAACATTGGCGTTGCATCGTGACTGTAGCAAAATAGGATGGGAAACAACACAGAGGGAGAACCCAGGAATACACAGTGACGGTAGCAATGTTGGATGGGAAACAACATAGAAGGAGAACACTGGAGTTACATCGTACAGATAGCAATGTTGGATGAGAAAGAACATAGAAGGAGAACATTGGAGTTACATCGTGACTGTAGCAAAGTTGGATGGGAAACAACACAGAAGGAGAACACAGGAATACACAGTGCGGTAGCAATATTGGATGGGAAACAACACAAAAGAAGACCGAGAGAGAAAGAGGATACTGGACTGTTTGACATTAAGGTATGGAAGATCATCTGTATCAGAAATGATTGAAAGTATACGAGGCAGAAGGTTGTGGATAACATGACTACCAACGCCACACGGAGTGCACCATAAGAAAAACGTAAGAAGTCTAGTTTATTTATGTTCATTATTCCATTACGCATTATTTGAACATCATCATCAACAAATGTCTAGCCAGCTGGCGTAGGCGTTCATCCATCTATACAGATCTCGGTCTTTGGTGATCTGGACCAATTCCACTGATAATTTTCCTCCATGCCATTGCCTTAAGCCATCCTCAACCATTTCTCTTGGTCTGCCTCTTCTACCAGTGATCTTTCCAGTCGTCACGATATTTTCTAGTGCTCCTTTTCTCATCACACGACCAAAAAACTTTGTCTCATTTGCATTGTTGTATATAATGTTCTACTTTCATTAGCCATTTCCAGGCAGTCATAGTTAGCTATTCTGGCAGTTCAAGGTATTCGCAACATTCTTCTCAAAAACCAAATTCTTCTTAATTTATCATTTAAACAACCCAACAAACTACCGATTACTTTGACCCTATGACAACACCTTTGTGATCTTGGTGACGAGGTCGTATGCCATTTTCCTAACGCTCAGACTAGTACCGTGCCATAGATTTTCTTGGTATTGCGCAAGTTATCGAAATGTCTCCCCTAATAGCTTTGTGCTTTCAGAATAATTCTGAAGTTTAAACAAAGGACCAACATCATGACACACTGGTAGCAACCCATAAGTGCTCCGTTCTTCTTTTAACTCAAGTCTGAGTCCAAGGAAGCTCAGCACAGTGCCCAGGCTCTGTAGCACCGGCGAGGATCCTGCAATACTTTGGGTAGATTTTCAACTCCAAATGTTTGCCCGGGCAGAGCCGTTAGGCTACTATTTTCGATTCCCAACTGCCAAGGGATTTTTTTTTACGTGCGCAACAATGTCCGATCTCACTACTGAGAGACCAGAGGAAATTACTAGAAGGCCAAGTCTGCGTGAAAAATCCCAGTCGTTACCGGGGATTTCACCCGGGACCTCTAGCACTCAAGGCGGACACAATGCCTCGAGACCACGCAGAACCCGCTGTCAGCGTAAAGCAGCGAAAACAAATTACAGTTTGAACTTTTGGCGCTGTCAGATCGAAAGATCCCTGTTCACGCCATTAGGCGCATCGGGCATATGGGAAGAGCATTCATATTTTTACAGAGCAATCGTCACTAGGTAGGTAATGTGGTCAGCATTACGCCGGCAACCTTTACTTCCCCAGGATGTACATCCTGATATAAATCTATCATATCTCATAGAAGTAAAAATATAACTACCACATAAGTACACATGTATCTACAACAGAAGTAGCTATGTATCTGCAAGACAAGTATACATGTATATACCTAAGAAGTAGAAGTAAGCATATACGGAAGTAGACATAAATAACAAATATGAAAACAGGTGTATATCTGCTAGAAACGTAAAAGCAGACATGTGCCTGCCACACATACAGCACACACACACACACACACACACACACACACACACACACACACACACAAAAACATAGAGAACTACAGTCTCGGCTTACATTGAAGATGATTATTATATAAGTCTTTAAAACGCCCAGAAAGTGGTGCAAATCAAATACAGTTATTTAACTCATCTACAATAGTCAAATCAAAGTGTTCGTCTTTACATAACTAGACATCTTAATATAAAATTGTTACCACTTTTCAGATTTATATAGTCTTATTTCATCAGAGCAAATGTTAGCATTCTGAATTCCAGATTTTTAATTTAATGTCGAACGTAATAAATAATGTTTAATCTGAAAGTTCTTCAAGACGAACCACTCCTAAAATTGCAAAGACCATTTCGCAGTTTTCCTGTCATTATTAAAGATTTCTATACCTTATGAATGTCATATTACAAACTATTATCTATTCAATATTTGTCAACTGTCAATTTCTAACACCGAGGAGAGATCGCATACATTTAAATCTCTGTATTTATTCTCGTTATTAAATAAAATTTGAAATGGATCAGCGCCTGCCAATTTGTCTATTTTTTTTTTTTCTTTCTAATATGACACTAATGGCAGTAACATAAAATTGATTACCTCCGCATATCTTCACTCGCTAGCGACAGCAATTATCCTCTCTGTATTTAAATGTACTCAAACAAAACACTTGAGACATCCTGCAACATTTTGAAGAGCAATTGGCAGTTAAATTGAGGCCGCCAACCACAATAACAGTTGTGACAGAGAGTGTAAACTTTTTGTTTTTGTTTTTTTGCGTACATTATTATTGTTAATTAATTTCAGCAGTGCTAGACACACATAAGATTTCCACATTCCTAAAAATATTATATAAATTACTATTTTTAATTCATAAAGCAAAAAGTATTAAAGGTTTTCCCCCCAAATTTTATGATATGATCATAGGGTAGTTTATAATTCTTCTTCATCCTTATTGTGGGATGCCATTTTTCCTTATTTTGAAGCCCCACCCTGGCTGTTGCCGGGGACCGCAGTATAGCCTAATGGTTGAACGTGGTTTCCCGGACCCCTCTACAAGTGATCCTCATCCGCTTGTTGGCACTTTGTGTCACCGGATGTTTATCGCTTTGCGTGATGTCCTGGTGGGGTGCAACTGACTTACATGGGGTAATTTCAAGCTGTGTGGTTATTTTTAATTGATTTTTCTATACTGTCCACAGAACACTTGGCCTTGAACAATATTTTTTATAAACACTACAAAAAATAATACAGACTGAATTTAAAAAAGGCAATTCCTACTTATGTAACCTGAGAAATCAGTTTATTTGTGTTGACTGACAGAACTAGATGAAAAAAGTGAGATTAGATGAGGCAATATAACAATGTAAACACTCCTTTGAAATAACAAACCATCAGTAGGCATTCACAAGACCCCATCAACAGACTCAACAGAAAGCAACATACTGCAATTGTCTGTCTACGAACAGGACACTGCAGGCTCAACTACCACATGCATACAATAAAGATTGTACAGTCCCCACAGTGTGCCTGCCAGACAGGACCACAAAAACCTGAGCACATTCTGCAGACCTGACTATTCTAGTTACAACTTCGTAAGTACCTGGCCTCAAGAGCACAGTGTGCAGTGC
The DNA here is from genome assembly GCA_905116865.2 of Candidula unifasciata. Taxonomy (NCBI): domain Eukaryota; kingdom Metazoa; phylum Mollusca; class Gastropoda; order Stylommatophora; family Geomitridae; genus Candidula; species Candidula unifasciata. The sequence continues at coordinate 160,123 of CAJHNH020007868.1, read as the reverse complement.
AGAGCACGCTACCCGGAACCATGAAGGACCTGCTGCAGACATGCAAGTTCACAGATTCAACCCATCTGATGGTCTGATCTGAGCATACAAAACCGAACGCAAAGAAGAAGAAGCAGAAGAAGAAGCAGAAGAAGAAGAAGAAGAAGAAGAAGAAGAAGAAGAAGAAGAAGAAGAAGAAGAAGAAGAAGAAGAAGAAGAAGAAGAAGAAGAAGAAGAAGAAGAAGAAGAAGAAGAAGAAGAAGAAGAAAAAGAAGAAGAAGAAGAAGAAGAAGAAAAAAAGAAGAAGAAGAAGAAGAAGAAGAAGAAGAAGAAGAAGAAGAAGAAGAAGAAGAAGAAGAAGAAGAAGAAGAAGAAGAAGAAGAAGAAGAAAAGTGTCTTTAAAGGCGTAATCTAAGTCAAAATGATTTCACAGCTTCGAATTAGTTGAGCTATTCCAGTGCATGTGTAAAAAAAAAAAAAATGCATGACCCCATTTAAGAGTCGTTGGCATTATTTTCGTGTTCGCACGTTAGCTCTAACGTTCACATAATTTTAGAACTATGCAATAGTTACACTATTCCAAGGCGCTGTAAATTGTTGGTTTTTTAAGTATTTGACGGCTCCATTTAAAAGTCATTAAAGGATTTTTTTTACAGGCTAGGAAAGTTGCATAGTCCCAGTATAGATGGTTTTTACGCTATATCTAGCAGACATAACTAATCATTAATAATTCATATTTTAGTTTACTATCCTATGACAATGGCAATTTATTTGCAACAAACAGACAAGCGGGTCTATGTTATGGTTGTAATATCTCGCTGCATATTTGTTTTCTCGTTTCCGTCCGCCTTTTCCCCTTGCTCTGATACCTTAACGTTAAAACTTTCACTGCGCTTTTGTTGTTGCGTATTTTTCTTTCTACTCATTAGCATATATTAGTTGTACTGTTTCTAAGCTAATTATTGCATCAACTATTTTCCTGTTTAAATAAATATATTTGTACAACATGTTACCTATATAATGTCACTCATAAATGCAAGAAAAGATAAAGCAGAATGTTGTAAAAAAAAAATTATCACTTTAACCAATTAATATTGCCAAGTAAAATACAAAATAAATAATTCCGATTAAGATAGTATATTAAAAGTTGTAAATATGCAAAAGAAATGTAAATTTGAATTTCAGAATTGGTTGAGAAACATAATTATATCAACTACAGTATTCATAACGGCGAAGGAATTCCACATGAGCTGTCACTATTTTAAAAAAATTTATATATAATGAAAAATGTCATTTATAACCAATATCCAGCAAATATATTACTGGAATAGACACACATCAATGTTCTTTTACTAATTTTTTTTCAAATATTTTTGTTCGCCTCTAAAATTGCAAGATTTTTTTTTTTTGAGGGGTGGGGGTTGGTGGGGGAGGGGGGGGGGGGCACGGATTCACCGATGTATTACAAACCTGTTCAGAGTTTACATTTTCGAGCATTCATTAACATCCATTACCATTTGTCAGCAATGATGATTTTATTATGTTACGTTTCTATGGGAAATGGAAAGAACATTTAGCACTGAGAAGTGCACGAGTGTGTAAAATAAATGAGTCGATGAAATGAATGAATGTGGGTGAAGGATGGTGACAGAAACTTGCAAAAGATAAGAAACTGACACTGTGAAATAAACGAGTATGTGCGATAAACAAGTGCATCTAATAGATAAGACTGTTGTTTAGATAAATGTGTGAGGTTTAGATAAATGTGTGGGGTTTAGATAAATGTGTGAGGAAAGAGTGAAAGATAAACCCTTAGATACACGTGTAGGGAGAGTAGTAGTAGTAGTAGTAGTAGTAGTAGTAGTAGTAGTAGTAGATTTGTACCCTACCAGGACATCCCACAAGCGATAAACACCTGATGACACAAAGTGCCACCATGTAGATGAGGATCACCCGTGGAGAGGTCCCAGAAACCGCGCCCATCCATTAGACCATATTTATGGTCGGGCTATATTGCGGCCCCTGGCAAGAGCCAGAGTAGGGCTTCAAATAACGAACATTTGCATCACACAAGGAGATGACTTGTAGGGAGAGTGTAGACAAAAAACAAGCAAGGAAGTGAGGTATATGAGAGCGTTAAATTATTGAATATAGAATATAAAGGAGTGTTTGCACAGGCATTCGTGCATCTCCAGGGATCTCGGCCTTTGTGTTCTGGATTAATTCCACTCGTGATATTCCTGTGTGCCACCGTCTTAAGCGGTTCACCATCATTTATCTTGGTCTGCCTCTGCCTCTTCTACCAGTGATCTTGCCAGTCGTCACGATATTTTCCAGTGCTCCTTTTCTCATCACATGACCAAAGAACTTTTTTGTCTCTTTCTCATTGTTGTATATAATGTTCTGCTTTCATCAGCCATTTCCAGGCATTTAAAGTTGGTTATTCTGGCAGTCCAAAGTATTCATAAATTCCTTCTGAAGAACCACATCTCATTTGCCTCCAAACTCTTTTTAATTTGTTTGGTTGGAAAACCCGAAACACACTCACATCGTGATTGCAACTGACTCAGAAAGCATGCTGAGAAAGATCAGGACGGGCATGCTTCATCACGAGTGGCATGCTTTGCTGCGGAGGACACGGATG
>CAJHNH020007868.1:145000-150000 GCA_905116865.2 Candidula unifasciata | reverse complement strand
GCTCGCTCGTCTGCAGCCCTGAAGGTCTTGGGTTCAAATCATTTTATTTTGGGTTTTGTTCCAGAATCTGAGTGTTACGTGCACACCCTTTTCGCCGATCTAGCTTATGTGCATGCAGACTGTTAGTAACTTGCCTCTCAGGCAGATGCTCTCCAACTTCGAAGGATGCGCCGAATTAGTGCTTGTGTGGGAGGCAGCGGGCGTATTCTCGTTTTTCATGCGATGGGGCCCCAGAACCTACACGCGGAAAAAAACGACCTCTAATCCTTTAAAAACGAAATCTAGGAAAGGCTCAGAAGTAAGAGAAAGAGGTAGACAGCCATACAAATGGTAGGACAACATCAGGACAATTGACAATGATAGTGGACAACTAAGACGAGAGACACAGAGTGTTGGAGGTCCATTAGCCATCCTCTGCTGTGGAGCCGGCACCTTATTGACTGGTTGCTACTCAGGGTTAAAAAGTAAAAAAAAGTACGATCCCGTTTCACTCTTTTAGGCACATCGGGCATATCGGAAGAGCACCCATATTTTTACAAACCATCGGCACTTGGTAAGTAATGTGGTCAGCATTACGCGGGCCGTCTTTACTTCCCCAGGACAGCCATCCTGGTACCTATTTTAGGCTGGGTCGAACGGCGACACCCCATACCATGATAAAAATCCACACAGCCAGCGGTCGGTTTCGATCGCGGTACGTTGGAATTACGAGTGGGACTCACAACGGCTAAGCCACGGACACTCAGGGTTAGACAATGTTTTAAACGGTTTTAAAAGTGTGTGGCTAAAGCAGTCTAATTCTCCCACTGCACTAAGTACTTAGCAACGCATTGGGTGTTTTTTGTTTAATCCAGGCATGGTATGATTTTCTCATCTTCTTTTGCTATTTTCTGTTATTATTATAATTTAAATTATTGATGTGTATATTCAACTTATTTAACAGTTGGCGTCTGTGTCTTAGGCGTTGCGAACTCACTTCGTAATGCCATGCTCGATCCCAGGTGCAGACGATTTGTCTTGCGTTGGTTTCGGCAGTGGTGCCAATAGCTTGCCGTTCAGTAAACAATGGCAAACTACTGAACGTAGAATTTGCCTAGAAGATCCACAATAGAATAAACAAAATCTGGGTTGGTTCTGCAACGTCCTGTAAATAATACGCAACTCTTTTTTTATCTTTAACTACTTATCATCCACGACGGATTGGAAAAAAATAATAGCAGAAGACATGGTACCAGGAAGGAGGGGCAGGGGCCGATCAACAAGAAGATGGGTACAGAATATAAGTGACTCCTTGAGTATGAAAGTACATTAGGCGGGAGTTTCTTTCAGGCAGGCCATGATGAAAGCCACGTTCTGGAAAGGACCTGCTACATGATGATGATGACTCATCACTATCAGACATAGTTAGATTTGGTATAATTAGATAGACTGTAGGAAGAACACCATAGATCATTGAGAAACAGAAGATCAAATGGTTTGGCCATGTAGTAAGAATGCAGTCAGAACAACTACCAATAGAGGCGGTACACATGAACGGATCTGAAGTGAAAGCAAGAGGCTGTCCTAGGAGAAGATAGATTTAAACATTAAATAGCTTCTTCATTGACATGGAATGACATCAGTCATTGCTGCCTATCGAGCAGCGGATTGCCAACTGTTCCTCCCCACACAGCTTAACGGCAGAAGTGGAAACTGATGATGATAATGGTGACTCATCATTGTAGCTTCGGACGTCATACAGGGTTGGCAGATGATTCTTCCATTTTGCCTCATCCTGCATCATGGATTAAATCCAACCAGGCGCCCTTGCCCAATCTCATTAACCTTCGACTTTCTTGGGCTTTCTAGTTCCTCTATCCATTTGATTCCCATTTTCGCGTCTGTCTTGTGATTCCTTGTCCCCAACAAGATGTTGCCACAGTATTACCATCTTCTTTACCGAATTTAGGGGTTGTCAGTACATGAAAAATCAGTTGCAAAACATGAATTAAAATCTTAACAAAGCACCTTAAAAATAAAATTGTTGTGTTTTATTTCTGTTTAGATCGCAATACATTGTTTACATCTAATGTATATAGAACAACAGCATTGTAGTCTACAGTACAGTGCTGCTATAGGCGATACGGTCAAGCTGGAGCTAAACACCAAGTCTACACGAAATCTTCGTCTTCTTCTTCAACATTCTGAACCCTTGAGGTTCATTGCTGCACATATCACCCCCCTCGATTCATCTTTCTGGTTGGCTTTCTCTTTCCAGTTGATGACATCGAGTGTTTGCAGTTCTGAAATCTACACGAAATAGCCAGAAAAGCTCATGTTTGTTTCGCTAGCAACATTATCATTGTTTTAAAGATAACCGGCACTTTGTGTTCAAACAGTAGTAGTATAAGTAGTAGTACCCCAACAGGACATCACACAAGCGATAAACACCAGATGACACAAAGTGCCACCATGTGGATGAGTATCATCCGTGGTGAGGTCCCAGAAACCGCGTTCAGCCATTAGACCATAATTATAGCAGGGCTATATTGCGGCCCCTGGCAAGAGCCAGAGTAGGGCTTCAAATAACGAAAAATGGCATCCCACAAGGGGATGACAGCATTTGTGTTCAAAGGGAAAAGGGGAGTTTTAAACTCATAAGATTTCGTTATCAACAATACGATTGGTGTTAAAATATCCGACACTATGATTCTTTTGAAAATGTCTGAGATTTTTATACTCAGAATATTTAGTCGGCAACAATAACATTGTTTTCAAAATGTCCGGCACTGTGATTGTTTTAAAAATACTTGAGACTTTTATCTTTCTTCATTCTCTTCTAAGTAAGTGGTCAGAGTTCGACCATTGCTGCGAGCAATTTCTCCTGTAGGCTCGCTATTGTTGGTGAAAATTACCGGTTCTTGGTTTCCGTCTGCAGCGGATTTTGGCATCTGCGACGCTGAATCACAACCATAGCAGCAAGCGAAGGTTTTGTAGAAAACGACTCTGTATTTAGAGCTCATCTTGACGTAGATAAAGATGTTGACTGTAGAGTTTAACGCTTCCATGACGTAGACAACCGCCCATATGACGTAGAACATATTATAATTAACGCCACTTGGATGAAGTTGTGGAGTGGAGGTCATTGCTATGAACACAAGACAGGAAGGGAGGTTGCTGACTAAAAAGATAACAGCAATAAAACTGATCATTTTGATCACTTTCTGATCCTTTCCCAGCGTCGCTTTTTCTCCTTTTGCCGTCTGCTGTCGCCATTTTGCTTTTCTGTTGAGCTGCACGATTAAAATCACTGTGCAGACCACAACAGAAATAAATGCGATGCACTGCAACACTACGTTGTTAAGAACTTGTGAAATCCTTTCTAGCTTTTCCCGATCCTTTACATACATAATCCCAAGCATTGTTCGGTTTTTCTCTGGGTAAAACTTCCATACAAGACGATTAACGTAATAATCAGGAGCTGAAGAAGCGAAAACAAGCGCAAATGCGAGAAATACTACAACTCTAGCTAAATTTGGGGTAATGATTGATTTCACTTTCAGGGGGAAAGTTATACACAGACAACGTTCTAGCGTAATGAAGGCTGTGATATAGCTAGTCACTCGAACAAAACAGACGTGTGGCCAACAGTCAGTGGTATATTCTATCTCAGTAAACACGACTGGCGCATCAGAGTTCTGAACAAGTGGTGTGAAACTAATGGCCTCCCAAAGAGCAAATATTAAGGAACACATATCGCCAATTGCAAGTCCGAAAAGGCTAATGTTAACTGCATCGCTGAGCCCCATCTTAAGGAACACCACAATGTTGATGATGTTGGCTACAATTCCTCCTATGGCTATGAACCCTGTAACGGCAACCTGGAATATTGCCACAACGATGTCCGCGATCTCGTCGTTGATGAGCTGCCCTGTCAAATCTGGTCCACATTTTGTGGCGTTTCCCAAAGGGACGCAATTCTTGTTTTCGTGAACCAGTTTCATAGTGACCTGAAAGATGAGAGAATAGATATTCAAGTGTTTCAACATAAGAGATGTACTTTACATCTAAGGTAAATCAGGCTCTTAAGCTTTCTGTAGCAGTTGGGCTACAATAATAGTTTCTATTGGTAGAGAGAGAATCCCTGTTTTTCTGATCCAGCAGCTTTGGCAGCATGTTCTGTTCCAAAGGCTTTGGTGCTATCTTTCCTTTGGAGGTAACAATGCAGGCTGAGTAAGGGATCACGCTGCATGGGCAAAACGGGGTCTCCCTAATAGTACCCCTTCTTTGTGTTATGGCTAGGAAGAATTGCATCCATGTCATTTAATTGGTATCGACACGGGGGCATGATTCTCATGCATCCCTGTGTGATGCACATCCGAGAACAAGTGCCTGAAAAGACGACGGAAGTTGGTCTCTATAAGTTTAGGTGTAGAAACACATGCCCGATGCATCAAATTCGTGAAAAGGTCCTTACATTTTCTTTATGTCCCCATTCAATGATCGCCGCTGATACCTTTGTCGCAGTCAACGCAAAGAGGTCTGCTGGGTAATTGCCGACAGATTAGTCGAACCCAGGATGTCGGAATTATACAAATGAGTTCATAACTCCTAAGCCACAAACACGGACCCTTTTCTCTTTGCATGGCCCAATTCCCCGGGTGAGTTCTGGGGCCCTGTTATATGTGTGTGTGGAAGGAGGAGAAGGGCGAATAATAGATCCACCGCCTCCTTAAAAAGTCGGTGGTAAATGTCGATTAATTAGAGGTTTCATTTGAAGTCGGAGTGCATTATCTTACAGAGAGACAAAGACCCAACAGTCTGCATACAAGTAAACCATATCTGTAAAACGGATATGCAAAGAAAACTTAAGTTAAGGAACAACACCACAATCCAAAAGTGGGTGAAAAACCGAAACTTTCCACCGAAGTTTACATGTGGGAAGGTCTAAAGTTTCGAATACTAACGCTGAAACTTGATTGTAGACCTGCAGAACCCTGTGGCAGCGGCAGTTAACTCGG
>CAJHNH020007868.1:115000-140000 GCA_905116865.2 Candidula unifasciata | reverse complement strand
TATAAAGCGGATGAGCAAATGGATCACCACAGTTCGGCGAAAGTGATGCAGCAGGGAGTGACGAGGGGATCGGGCTGATACTCAAAGCTCATAGGAAAGGTAAGATGGAGGTATAATCTGAATGCTACTAGCACCATTGGTATTGGAACTTTACGCTGGCTGGTAAAGATGGGAACGGAGGGCTTATGGGCATTCCCCGAGAAGAGCAGTGCTGTGTGTCCGCCTGTCGGAGCTTCCCTCTTAGACCAGCTGCCAGCCAAAGCTAAGGGCCTGGTCTGCCCTGCCATAATATAAGGTTGCCAGGCTGCATTTCCTCGTCCTAGGATAATGCTGGTTTCCTCTCTAATGCTCTCCTCCTCCCAAAGCAGAATAATGGCTGTCAGGTTTGGTATACGCCGTCAAACATTCGGCCTTCACAGAAGACAGATGGTACCGGTTATCTGTTACTAGACTACTAGATTCATATTTTCACTAGATACGATCATTGCAGTATGGTAAGCGCCTATGATGCCAGTAGTTAGTGGTGATTTCTTCTTCTTTCTTATTTGCGTTCGGTTTTCGTATGCTCAGATCAGACCATCAGGTGGGTTGCCTCTTTGATCTCGCATGTCAGTAGCAGGTCCTTTATTGTTCCCTATAGCTTGCTCTGCACACTTTGTTGTGATTTAAATATACTATGAATTTCCGTGTCTCTTCTAACTCTTCTTCTACATTGCTGGCATTTTGGATGTTGCCAAAATTCGTCGTAAGACTATTCTCAAAGGTGTGTCATAATGCGTCGCCTCTCTAAGTTGCGTTCTAGGGCTACAGGAAGCCACGTGGTGTCAACCCATCCCTAAAAAAGTACCAGGTGAAGTCCTGGGAAGTAAAGGCGACCTGCGTGTTTGACCACATCATCCATCGATTGCTGAATAGTCTATATAATATAGGTTTAGCCGCATATGCTCAATGCGCCGGGAAGCTTGGGAATTATTCCGGGTTGGTCTCCCAGTTGCCCAGCTTGGCCGCCCGACTTCCCGAAGGATATTCGGTAATCTAGGCTGAAAGAGTAAACCGCCCAGCATTATATTTTTTTTTAAAGATGGCACTTAAATGTTTGGATTTCGGCCCTTGACTTGGTTTATGACTGATCCCTTTGGCCAGCCCAGTGCATCTTAGCCAAAAGTCTGAGAAGCGATCAGAGGCGTTCTACTATGAACATAACCTCTGTTACTAGTCTTTCCAAACCATTATGTATTTAAAACTCCTGAAGCATTTCAATTTGCCCGGATGTTCAGAATCCAAAGAACGTTAAGTATTTTGCCATTTTTCTGACCCTTGACACCAAACAATCTTCCTGTAAAATTTAAATTAAAAGACCCCAGCTTCTTTCTTCTTCTTATTTACTGACTGGTTCTGGTGTCGACCTAACCTCGTCAAAATGGGCACCAAACAAGTTTCAGAAATTTCTGGTATTTGTTTATGAAGTAAAGACGATGGGGAAGGAAATCTCCACTCCATCTCAAATGTTGTGGCTTACAATATGCAGCGCTCTAACTTTCACATGTTTCTCCTCTTCTTTTTAGCGTTCACAGGCTAAAAGCTCGGGTTGTTCGTCCACTTTTTATCTTGGTTTTGTTCCATGACTTGAGTTTTGCTGGCACATCTTTTTACAGATCCGGCTTAAAAATATATACAGATGGTCAGTCGTGCAGATGCAATCCGACTTTGAAGAAAACTCCCCTTAAATAGTAGCCTTCTACGCCATGCTTGTTAGCGGGCAGTTGGACTATCCTTTCTCCCTTCCAAAATCAGGTCCTATAACCACACGAAAACGTCACATGCAATGCTTTTTGCCTTCTAAAAGAAGAAATAATATATTATCGTTACAGGATATTAAAAAAAAAAAAAAAAACAGCACACAAACAGACTATAATTTGAAACCTGTTAGCTATCATGAAATTTCCTTACGTAATTTTCAGGACGTAATTTGTTGTTATTTGAAGCCCCACTCTGGCTTTTGCCAGGGGCCGCAATATAGGCAGGCCATTATTATGGCTAATTGTCTGAACGCGGTTTCTGGGACCTCTCCACGGTGATCCTCATCCGCATGGTGGCACTTTGTGTCATCGGGTGTTTATCGCTTGTGTGATGTCCTGGTGGGGTAGAAAGTCAGTCAAACCTGTTAGCAAGTACACATCAGACTTGTACTTGTGAAATTGACTTTCAGAGTCCAGCTGGGGCGTTCACCTTTGAGTTTAACTACTGATTTCCGTATTAAAAGATGTATATCAGTGTTAGATTCTCTTTTATAATATGTAATTAAAGTCGGTCAGGTTAATTTTCTGTCTGACTTTAAATTGAGCTTTTGTCCATTTCAGTTCGGAACCGAACGTTTTAATTGATTGATCAATAACAGATTCAAGAGATGATAGTACGCGCGTGAAATGACTGAAAAATCACACTTTGAAGTATTTAAATACACATATAGGTAAATAGTGCACAATGCGACAAACAGATCAAAAGAAACATTAAAGATAATTCCTTTGCGCTGTAAGTACGTCATTTACAATATAATCGCGATTTTAATCAGTCTATATTTTTCTATAAACCAAGCAAAAATATTTGCCTGCTTTGGTGCAAACCTTTTTTTTTTTAAACCCCGCCACTTACAAACATGCTGCCTTTCAACCACATATATACACGCACACGCAATCACACGCACACCCCCAAAAACGTGAATATACGGACATCCATATAATATGAAAAAACGATTAAAAGCAAGAAAGAAGATTATGTGAAACAAGATACAAAACTGCTTCTTTAACATCACTGTCCGCGATTACCTTCTAAACTGTGTGTTTTCTCACTGTATTGGGCAAAACCGATTTCGTTGGGCAGGAGCTGTCAGACTGCTAAATTATCTAATTTATTGTTAATTTTATCTCGCGTGACAAATTGTTTGGCACTCGTAAAATCGCGGATACCCGATTTTTTTCTTCCTTTCCTGTGATTGTGTAGTCCCTAGGGCAACTGATATTTAATGTGACACTGTAATTTAGCGTAATTCATGCAGCCGTGTTCTAATTTTGCAAGCTCTGGTTTATTTTCCATAATTGCCTCTGTAGTTAAATAGATATAGCTACCACGTGGGCTTACTTTTAATTTATTTATCCCTATATTTTCTTTAACTGTTTTTCCCCATTTGTATGTCTCTGCTTGTGTGTATGTGGTATCAAGTGGCAACACTATCCAGATACTTGATCTTTCATTTACACGAAATGGATAACAACAGGCAAACATGTAGACATAAATACAAACATATAGAAAGATAGATAGCCATTTAAGGAGAGTGGAAGAGACAGAAACGAATGGACATTACTCACATATGCCTAGGCCCACAAATAAGCATTTTCTTCAAATTGGAGCCAGTAAACTAAACATGGAAATTAATAAGGTTCAAATCACGGACGCTCATACAAAGAAAACATTTTGGAGTTGGAGAAGGCCGTGGGGGGAAGGGGGGGGGGGGCTTTTAATCTCGTTTGCACATTTTAGGGAGGAAATGGCTTAAGAATGCAAGGCTTTATTTAATTATGGAATAATATTATTAGTAAGAAAAGCAAAGGAAAGTTTATTTTATAAACCAGTCAACAGTCGGTTAGTGATAAGGTCAAAATCACAGCACTTACCTATTTAGGGCTTAGTTGAGCCCGTCTCACTAGCGCAGTTGGTTAAACCTGACCGGATGGCGAACTCCTTGTGGTCTAGTTTTACAACCGGGGGTAGGCATACAAGTCACATTTCTCCTAGATTTATGGCATCTTTCACGGAATCAAGGCCGAAGGGTTGCGATATAAATAGTAGCCATTTAAAAAAAAAAAAAAACATGTACAGCTTCTTCGGGACCCGAACCTATGACTTTGACTAAAAAAAGGGGGAAGGGAGGGGGGGGGGGTGCTTACAGCAACAACAACAACAAAAACAACGGCTCTCCTTTAAATAACGGTCGCTAGCTGGAAGGCGACGGTCGCTTAGTCGGAGTTCACTCCCTTGGCTGCAGTGCAAAAACGGAGTGGTAAAGTGGGAACGAAACAAATGATATAGTTACCTGTCATCCTAGGGTTAGGCTTAGGGTTTGGGTTATGATTTGGGGTAGGGGTAGGGGTAGGGTTAGGGTTAGGCTTAGGGTTTGGGTTATGATTTGGGGTAGGGTTACGGTTGAGGTTTGGGTTTGGATTAGGGGTAGGGTTAGGGTTAGGGGTAGGGTTTGGGTTAGGGTTAGGGGTAGGGCTAGGGTTAGGGTGACACATCACGGAAACGACGGAAGCTTATCGCTCATCACGACATACAGATTCGCAGGTCTCACATCTACGGTCACTAAGTCGTGCGTTGGAAGAACGCGGTCGCTAATGTCAGTGCCAGCGCGTGGTTTAGCTCTAGCAGGCATGTCGACCTCACTTTGTTAAATTCGTGACTTGTCCGCTCCGTATTTGCACTGCAGCCAAGGGAGTGAACTCCGACTAAACGGCCGTCACCTTCCTGCTAGCGACCGTTATTTAAAGGAGAGCCAAAACAACAACTACTACTACTGCTGCTACTACTACTACTACTGCCACCACTATTTCGATGTTCATGAAAGATTGGGAGAAAAACTGGAGTTGCTGGAAAACACAAGAGACAAGTGAACATTTCGTCCACATTAGAAGACACCTCCTTCTTCTTCGCAACCACCAGCTGTTAACTTCTGCAGAATTTTTGAGTTGTGTTTCCACCTCAGGACTTTAGCCCCCCCCCCCCCTCTTCCCTCTCCCGCGAACCTGAGTGATGGGATAACTAGTATAATTCTACCGATTCACTATGTATTAAACAATGCATTGTGCCTAAAACGTGCCATTCACACCACAAAGTGTCTAAAACGTGCCATTCACACCACAAAGTGTCTAAAACGTGCCATTAACACCACAAAGTGTCTAAAACGTGCCATTCACACCACAAAGTGTCTAAAACGTGTCATTCACACCACAAAGTGCTTTTACAAGGACATTCACCACAATGTGCTTTTACAAGGACATTCACCACAAAGTGCCTAAAAATGTGCCGTTCTCACCCCAACGTGCCTAACAAAAATAAGGGTGCCTTTCTCACCACAGGGAGCCTTTTTTATGTTATCATATATGTCCATATTTTTCCTGACCTACCTCGTGCTTACGCCCATCTCCTCTTTTAACGGCGTCTATGGCTTAGGCGTTGCGAACGTGCTTCGTAATACGGGGGTACTGGGTTCGATTCCAGCTGCAGGCGATTTGGCAGCAGAACGTCTTGCGCTGGTTTCGACAGTGGTTTAGAGATCTGACCATTAGGAAAGAAATTTAAAAAAAAACATCTGAACGTAAAAATTTCCTAGAATAACCACAACAGCTATGAAATGGTGGGGTTGGTTCTGCAACGTCCTGTAAAGGATACGTAACTAACTTGTGCGTTTTATTACCATCACAAGATATTCTTTCTAAGAGGGCAGACCATTTGATTTGCTGTCTTTGTATGTAATTTAGAACTGGTTCTGTGCCAGATTGTTCTCTTATGTCATCATTTCGATTTGATCTATTTTGGTCACTCCTGCAGCCCTTGATTCATTAATTGCTATAGAAAAAATGCTAAAGTTCTCCTCTCTGTCAGTAGGCATTTCAAGCAAATGATATTTTCGGACGATTATTTTAGCAAAATATTGAATTTATTTTATGTGATGATTGCTTGTTGGATAGATTTAAACCATTAAAATTTTTTATTCCATAAAGATTAATAAGATGTTGTGGATTTCGAATACAACAAATATGTTGAATTTCATTGGGTCTAGATTTATATGATGTAATATAGACTATACATGTTCGAGTTCACAGAGTTTAGATATACTAGGTTTCATATAGTCTTGATGTATAAAATATTATATAGTCTATGTGTGTAGAATTTCAGAGACACAGACTGCTGAATCTAGTTCTTTTTAATCGTACATACACTCCTTCTTTCTTCTAACTCCCATTGAAGCAAAGACCCTCATCCAATTTACGCCTAGCCGTTCTATTTTTTTCCTTCGCGTGCAGCTCTTCCCATGTTCATCCTCATCATTTTAACTTTCCTCTCTAACTCCCTTCTCTGTGTTTTTCCCCTTTCTTGCTATGCCCCTGTGGGTTCCCGACATTCTAGTTATATTGTTCTGTTTTCTCTCCCAAAGCTCTACATTAGTGATTCTAGCATACCATATTTTTCACTCTATTCTGCACAGGCACAAGTTAAACAATGATATTTATTAGTAACTGCATAATTTGTTCTCAGCGTTTCTGCTCTATAAAATAGTACTGATTTGACAAAAGAATTAAAATTTTAAGTTTAGCATAATTTTTTTTATTTCTTTTGACCTCCACACATTTCCTAGTGCTCTGAAAGATGCTACTGATTTTTGTATTCGTATTTTAATTTCACTGTTAGTCCCTCCATCATTATTTACATTATTGCCCAAATAGGTGTACGACTAAACGTCTTGGAGTTTGGTACCATTAAGAGAAACCCCATTAATGTTTTGCTTGATTTATTAGCTTTGTCTTTTTATGGATTTTTTAGATCTATCTGTTGTGATCTCGCATCAAGTATATTTTATGTACCTTGCATCTGCTTTCGTGAGCTGGACAGAAGAGAAGTATCATCAGCGAAGTCCAGATCATCAAACTGTTTTTTAGGGGTCTACTTAATTTGTCGTGTTAACACTTGCTGACTTCATAACCCAGTCTATTGTCGGTAAAAATAGGAGAGGCGACAAAAGAAATACGTGTCGCACACCAGTTTTTATTTCATTAGATTTGTTGAAATTAGTTTGGTGTAGATTTGTTTGGTTTCTTGTGGTCACTATACCGGTTTCAGATACACTGTATGGTTATAATTTTAAAAAGTCAGTTTGTTGGATTTGAAACGTTTGACATGTTGGATTTTCATATATTCTAAATTTTTTGTCTGTTATATAGAATATGTAAATTGGATTTCATAAAGTCTATTTATAGTTGAAGGCATATTGTCTAGATGGGCGTGTCTGCATATATATTGTATAAATGTATGTGACCGCACACAGTCTAGATATGTTTGACTACATAGACACTAAGTATAGTCAATTTTATTTGATGCAAAAAAAAAAAAAATTTTTAATTTTTTTACTGTATTTTTAAAATTTTTAAGTTCATGATTCGTAGGATTTCACATTATATTGAAATTTTGGGTTTCTTATAGTTTGAATGTGTTGTCCGTTTTACAATGTATACTTATTATATTTCATTTTGTCTAGATAAGGTTGACTGTACATAGTCTATGTGCGACGGCATATAGACTACATATAGGTGAGTGCGCACAGTCTAGATATGTATTTAGTAAATCAACCTAGAACTGGTACAATCAGTCGTCACACGCTGAGGGGTGTACTGAAGATGGGATCCTAGCGCTCATGGACTTTTCTCATGTGCAATGAGGATAATCTGTCGATTAACTAACTAACTAAACTAGTCTAGATATGGTATACTGCATATACACTAAGTATGTTCAATTTTATTTGATCCAACTATCGGGGCGTACATATTCTAAATATTTTGGATTTCTTGCATTAACACAATGAGCAATGCAGTCGTAAATCATAACATTGTGAACAATGAATCACTGAGTCTATGACACAGTAAACAGTGAACTATTGACAAAATGAACAGTTCAACCGCGAATCACTGACACAATGAACAGGTTTGAGGTTCGAGGTTAGAACAACGGTCAACATCATGACACAAGGGTAGTAACCCATAAGTGCTCCGTTCTTCTTCTAACTCAAGTCTGAGTCCCACGAAGCTCAGTACAGTGCACGGGCTTTGTTGCACCGGTGAGGATACTGAAATACTTTGGGTAGACTTTTAACTCCAAATTTTGCCCGGGCAGCGCCGTTGGGCTACTCTGTTCGATTTCCAACTGCCAAAAGATTTTTTAGGTGCGAAACAATGCACACGGGCGTCCTATTTCACTATCCAGAGACCAGGGAGAATAAGTAAGTCCAAGACTACATGAAAAAAATCCCAGCACCTACCGGGGATTGAAGCCCGGCACCTCTAGCACTCGAGGCGGACACCATGCCTCGAGACCACACAGTCCCCTGACACAATGAACAAAGCAGCTGTAGCACCAACAGCATTAACGTTACGAAATTAAATGGAATAACATGTGTAAGAATGTGTGTACAGGGAATAATAGTAGCGGATCCGGCAAGAAGGCACACATGAAAGGAAGAGAACGACGTGTGTATGTTCAGGTACTACGGGAACAGTTTGCATTTACACTTTAAGACATTTGCTACGGGAGACGGAGCATCTGTGGGTATACCGGTGTGCTATTATGTCAATTCTTTTATTAGTAATCAGTAAAATGAAAAATGCGGCATTTAGTCATTGATTCAAAGACCAAAATAAACTGTAACTTATTGACAAAATGAGCAATATAACTGTGAATAACACAAAATAAACAAAACTGGTTTAAACATTTAATGAAGTTAACAACACATTTTTAGATTGTATACATTGGACCTAGATTGTCTAACAAATTACGGTGTAAATAAGTGGTCCTATCTAATAAGGTAAGTTCTCTTAGAAAACCATTCATTTTACAAATACAAGTCTTTTCAGTTATTCCAGTAAAAATGTGGATGTTCTGAAAAACCATTCACAGTATGAATACAGTTCTTCGGTTTTTCAAATATATTTAAATCTTGTTATGCCAGGTCGGTTCCCGCAAACGGGTCTACTTGTCAACCTATTGACCCTCAGATGATATATCGGACACAAGCCAAAAGGAACAGGTTAGCAGTGTTTCGGTGTTTTCTGGACACCCCCCCCCCCCCTTTTCCCCCCAGTTAATGTTTTATTATGGCACAGCTCATAAAGGAGAGTCCAAGTAAAACACTTGAGATCATGAATATTCCCTATGGCAACTTAAGGAGGTGAGTAAAGTGATCTTACTCGATCACTGAAAAAGAATAAATCGGAGCTTCTAACCTGAAACGCGGCTGAAATATTCTTAGACTACAATGGACCAAGAAGAAGACACCAACATTCTACGTGATCGGAGCATCGAGGAGAATTGGCTCATAAACAGCATCATGTGCCGAAAGCTGATGAATTCTGATCTTGTTTAACTCAATGGTCACCTTAAGGGAACGGTGATACAGAAGGGTAGTTTCCACAAAACAATGCTGAGGCAGGCCTGAATTAAGGTGGATGCAAGACATTTAAGACACATTGAAACCTTTTCTTCTATCACCAGTAGCATTGATGTCAATGCTATGACAAAACCCCTACAATGGCTGAAAAGTGAGAAATTCACAAATGCATACTTTTTTCAGCGATTCAATGAGAATACTACACAAGATCAAGGCGGAGCATATACGGAAACAGTGGCTCCATTTTATACAGCAAGCGGCGTTTCGCAAAATTACCCTTATTTCTGTCCCCAGACTATGCTGGTGTGAAAGGCAATGAGAAAGCAGACACACTGGCTAGCATTGCGACTATTAGGAATGGGCCATCTATGGACAGGAGAGACATCATCAATGCTAGACTAGAGACTAAACACTGAGGTTTTGAGATTCGTGAAAAATGGCTTTTCACCTAAGACTTCATACCAACTGGAGTAGCGAGACAGAAAACCCATGCGGGAGCCATCAGTCGTTACATCAACCAGAACTGAACGGGAGTTATTAGCCTAAAAGCACTTGCAGACATACTCCGGAGGAGTTTGGAGCACGTATGGTAATGTCCAATGAGCAATGCAGATGAACTCTAAATGAACCGTGGACAATAACCGTTGTCTATGAAAGCGTCTAGAGCTGAAGAATTGACTAGAGAAAGACTTTCAGGTGTGCCGTGAATAAAACGATGTTCTGTTGATGATGAATGACTCATTTTAGCTTGCAGTGTTGAGTGTCTCCAGTGGTATTAAGTCTTCAGGGATATCATGGGTGACTGCTCCCTTAGCCTTGCCTTTTTGTGTAGCCTTAGCATCATCGATGTCACGACCAAGAAATACCTTGTAGAAAACTGCTCTGTACTTGGAACTCATGTTAAGATACACAAAAATATTCACAGAGGAGTTAATCCCTTCCATGACATAAACAACTGCCCAAATCACGTAGAGCATGTTGTAGTTAACTCCTGTCGGGTGAAGCCTAGGAGTGGCTGCCATAGCCACAAAGATCACACAGCAGGGGAGGTTACTACCGATGAATATGGTCGAAATAAAAGTAATCATTTTGATGACTTTCTTATCTTTTGCTGAAGTAGTGTCCCCCTTTGCTGTCTGCGCTCTCCATTTCGCTTTCCTGTTGAGCTCAATGACTAGAATAACAGTGCAAGTGACGACAGCGGCAAAGGCAAAGAGTTGCATAATGATGTTATTCATAATTAATGTAACGCTTTCGTATTTGGCCCTATCCTCTACGAAGAGAATCCCCAACATTGTGCGATTTTTTTCCGGGTAGAATTTCCACACTACTTGATTAACGTAATATTCCGGCGCGGAAGTGACCGATACAATAACAAAAATAGCGACAATGACTATTTTTGTGCGATTTTTGGTTATGATTGATTTGACCTTAAGCGGCATGGCTATACAGAGACATCTTTCTAAAGTGACAAAGGCAGTGATGTAACTGGCCACTCGCACAAAGCAAATATGTGGCCAGCATCCCGTAATGTATTCGATTTCTGTGTACACGACAGGTGCCCCGTCTTCAAACCAAGGATTGAAGCACACCGCTTCCCAGAAGGAGAAGATGAGAGAACACATGTCACTGACGGCGAGTCCCAGAAGACTTATGTTGACCGCGTCGTTTAGGCCCATTTTAATGAAGACTACGATATTGATGGTGTTAGTGACCATGCCTCCTACGGCCAGTGTCCCAGTGACCGCAACTTGCAGGACCATCATTAAGACGTGGGCTGTTTCATCGTTAATGAGCTGACCGGACAGGTCGTTTCCGCAGGCTTCTAGGTGAGAATGACCCTCAGGATCTGTGATGTTGACGATGCATCCTGTCTCGTCGTCCTTGATGATCTTCATTGTTTACCTGGAGGTGGAAATTAGCAAAAGACTTAAACCAGATGAACATTAGTTTGAATGTGAATCTACAATTGTCTCTTTAAATTTTTATTTTGCCTGTGGTCTGTGCTCATACTTACTCAGTCTGTGGCAGTAGGTACAATAAAATTCTTGTTACTTGGTCAGCCAATCTCTCTTTTGCCCTTTAATCAATTTGTTCCCTTTTATATTACCTATTAATAATTTATTAAAATTATATTAACCAAGATATAGACAGGACTAAGTTATCATACACTTATACATCAAGCGGAAGACAGAGAAAGATGCCTGGTTTTTTGTGCTAGTGCTTCTATCGATACACTTCCACTACCCTCACAGGTCAAATTTTATGATATGATAATAAGTAAAGACGGTATACATGACTTTTTTATCACGACTTCATGGGTACTGGGCATATAGGGCTAGACCTGTATATTATAGACCCATCAGCACTTTACATGGTACCCACTCAAGACTAGGTTCGAAAAAGGAGCCAAGATTATGCTTGATAAGTGTCCGACATTTTGAACCTATGACCTTTAGATCCACAGACGACCGTCTAGCCACTACATGAAGGTGGCTCCCCTCTTTGTGGGTGGGAGAGGTTAAATGCGCTGAAGTGATTAGACTGCGAGCTCGGTATGGCATATAATGGCACACCGTGCCTTATGATGATGAACGATACATTTGCCTTAACAGTAATAGGGAACAAGTGATAAACTGAGCGGAAAACTAAGGGAACTAGTGATACAAGCCACACAGCTGGCAATGAAAATTTTACACTCTTATACATTTTAAAAAGAAATAGCATCATAATCATAATTAGTATCTTCATCATCATGTGTCGTACCGGTGAGCGTAGGCTGCCATGTTTCACCATCTTACACGATCAACAGAACCAGAGATCAGTTCCATATTTTGTCTCTCTCTTTCTCTCTCTCCTCTCTCTTCCCCCCCCCCCTCTCTCTCTCTCTCTCTCTCTCTCTCTCTCTCTCTCTCTCTCTCTCCATCTGTCTACGTCATCTAGATAGTTTTCTTTTTGCCTTCCTCTTGATCTCTTTCCACCAATCTTGTCCTTTGTTACCAAATACTCGATTCCATTCCTTGTCATAATGAGTCTAACTTCTTATTTTTCTGGGAGAATAAAGGAGTTGATTACTGTTCTATTAAGTTTAGGACTTTCATTCATCTCAATCAGGACTGCTCCGTTTGTTTAGCTATGTGTCTGTGATAGTCTTTGCGTTCTTCTCAGACACCACACCTCTGACACATCTAAATGTTTTTCAGACATAAGGGGTGGGGTGGGGTGGGAGGGGTGCGGCGGGAGAAGGAGAGTGTCTTTAATATATTTGTTTTTTGATAACCTATTTCTAGATGCTGTAGACGACAAATTGTCTGTTTTTCTGTGCATGTCTTTGTTATTTTACTGAACAGAACAAAATCATCTGCGAAATCCAGATCTTCCAGTTGTCTGTTAGCCAGACAATCAATGCCAGTATTGCCATTGCAGTCAGGAAAAAAAATGTATCATAATGAATTTCAACATAAGCTGTCGAAGGCCTTCTTTGAATCAATAGAACTCAGGATGAGAGGATGTTGCCTCTCACTGTGCCCTTCTAGAATAAGTCTCAAGGTAATAGACAAGTTCTTCCTGTTCTGAAATCAGCTTCTTCTTCTCTCGTGACTGTATCAACTACCTCTTTAATTATGTTCAGGATTACACTGCAAAATGTTTTTGATATAACAAAAAATTTGTGATTCTACTAAAATTATTGCAGCCGTTAGGATTACTGGTTTTTATGTGTAAGGAAAGGGGGAGGGGAGAGGTGGATATGGCAGTTCATTAATTTATTTAAAAAAAACTAAGATCGAGATGAATTATGATCAGCCATAATGGAAAAGTCAGATGGCTTTGCGAATGTCAAATTTTGTAAATTTGTGCTACACATGTACGTGTGTAGTTTTGTTGGTACAAATGTTTGGTAGATACGAACGAATGTATTTGTGTATATGTGTATGTATGTATGTGTGTGTGAGTGTGTGTGTGTGTGTGGGTGGGTGTTTGTGTGTTTGTTTATGTGTGTGCTTATGGTTTTGTAAGCATCGTAAACTCTGTTCAAAACTAGAATGTACCTGCAGTCAGAAACAGAGAGACATACACGAACACAGGTGTCCTCGCTGACTGGGAGGGCCGCTAGCAACGAATGGTCTGTTATCATGGCTACTTATTTATAGAAGTTTTCGTATGTCGGAGGTCAGCGGGGGAACCTAGCATGTATGATCAAGGGTCAAGACGTTATCACATGTATTTTGATCTAATCCATCCTATTTGATTTCCATCCATCCCTTCAGGTTGCGAAACGATTGACTTTTCATTGTTACAAAAATAAATCACAGAGAAGTATACGCAATAATACTTGCCTGTCTGACAACCTAGGTGCAGAAAGTCGACCGTTTATCTAGTAATTGTCACATTGAAAATGTAATGTCAGTCAATTGTGACACTTTCACTGTCACATTCAAAGTGTTTCCCCAAGCCAACGGAAATTCCCACCACCACCAATCATGTTTTTCGTCTACTACCAACTGTATGCTTTCCTCTACCTCCCCCTCCTTCCTACTCTATCCTCACACAACTAATGCAGACATGTATGATCTGTAATATAATTTGCCGTAACGGGCGTTAACTGTCATTGCACTTTGTTATCATCCACTTGAACTGTAACATTTGACACCCCCACAATGCCGATCACGATGAAAATCTAGTTCCATACTCTAGAGTCACAACCCTTTTCCTCTCCCTCCATTTTGGGAATACATCTACGTTAAAAACGCGTAAAATTGCTAACTTACATAACTGTAAATTCAGTCTATGAAATGTATGCAATTACAGGAATATTCATGAAAACACTGCATTTACATTTCTCGGGACTTGAGTATCTTTCGTGAAGTCACTGAGCTAATTACTGACAGAAACTCAACCACAGACGTCAAAATTGTTGCGTTGCTGAATAACAGCTACGCCATCAGAAAATCACTGATGTAATAATTTCTAGTTAGCCATTTCTAGCGTGCAACCCGTTGAACGTACGTAATCAAGCACCAGTTAAATTATGTTACGTGCTCTAAAGGACGGAGAGAGTTTTAAGGTATACTCTTGTATCGACGTTAGCCACACTGGTCTAAAGGTTACATCGTAAGCGATTTGTGGTTCGCCTGTATAACTGTCCTAGATGACTATAGGGATGAACGGGGTTTTCTTAATTTCTTTAAATGGGGCTGCATGGTCTCGACACATAGTGTCCGCCTCGAGTGCTGGAGGTTTCGGGTTCAAATCCCCGGTGAGAGCTGGATTTCTTTTTTTTTTTTTTTTTTTCACGTGGACTTGGACTTGTAGTAATTCCCCCTGGTCTCTAGGTAGTGAGATCGCACGCAAGTAAAAATTCCCTTGGCAGTTGAAAATCGAAAAAAAATAGCCTAACGGCGCTGCCGGGCAAAATTTTGAGTTTTCGGACTTGGGTTAGAAAAAGAACGGAGCACTTAGGATTTACACCCTTGTGAAATGATGTTGATCAGTTGAATTTAAAAAAAAAAACATAAACTAATAGTTTAATTCTCATTCTTAAGATGTTAATCGTACATACTGCAATCCTGGCGGGGAAAAATGTATTTTTTCTTCTTCTTCTTGCTAAGTAAGCCAATATAGGTATGCTGGGTCAGTCACGGTGTTTTCAAAAATCCTAGAAGGTCACACTTGTACAATGAGACTAGTTCAACAAAACGTCCACTCTAGGATGTCAAAAACTGACCCCGGTTAGATGCTAGCCGAAAAATAATGTATTTTACAAATTAGTTTTAAGTTAATCTAGGAAATGTTCAACCCACCAACAGTGAATTGCAGATTATATTATAACCAAAGTAGTGCCGCAAAAGATCTCTGGTATATAGGGTTTTCTGAGACTTCCTGCACAGTCCGTGGCGACAGCACTAGTTATGCGGCTCTAAATCCTTAAGACTCACGACCCCCTATCTACACCTCTCTAAGAAGGGGTACTTACAGTAACAGTTAGCTCCTGTTTAATTCTCACTTTTGAGGTGTTATTTCTACGGATAACAAGACTGAGGAAGGAGGGTGGCTGGGGGAATAATTACCACTGCGGTGGCCATATTTGGTAGTTATATAGCACCGTTATTGAGTTCAATATGTTAACATTAATATAAGAGTTATTATTATTGCGCACCTGCAAGGTGTAAGACACCAGAGGCCACCCTAGCGCCTCTAAAAATTTATAACGGGGCAAAGCGCCAGCCACCAATGTTTTCTTTGCATCGGCGCCCCTTTCCAATTCAAGCGCCTGCTCGCGGGAGCGCGCGTGCACACACACACACACACAAACGCATCACGTGACTAGGATCAGATCAAATGTAATTTTAGCGCGGTTTCGCAGGCAGCAGTTACAAGTGTATGTACAAGTGGCGCTGCGAAGACAAAAAAATCGTCACTTCAACCAGCATAACCAAATGGGGAGCTTTTGTTTATAACTGTGACTATGTTATATGTGCCACATAAAAGAAATTAGCATTGCTCTCCACCAACTAGCCCTGAAAAGGACTCTTGCATTGATGGTACAACCAAAGAAGTCTGAACCAAATACTATCCCGGCCTGCGACGAAGTCGTCGTATATCGGCGAGCCAATGGGTGCCCCGCTTGCCGATGTCACAAGTCATCTGGGTATAAAGATTCGACCCATATTACTTCCGCTTCCCTACTCAACAGGCGACGAAACGTGTCCATACTGAAAGGACTCGTCATTTGGTTAACTAATCGTCTTGCCTTCCCTCTGAATGTCCAGTAGCTCCCAGAAACCACAGTCAATCTTTGCTGTATAATTCTATCTAGGTATGGATTTCCAGTGTCTTCCATTTGGCCGGTTGCACTGTCCCACAGGTTTGAGATCGCCTCTGACTTGTGCATTTACAGTAAATCCCCAAATGGGGGTTATTCCATTCAGTCTGCATATACAAAAGTGTTTTGACAAGGGCCGTATTTAATTATGGCCAACATGTGCAGCCACACCAGGCGACAACTTTGTGGGAGTCGGGAAAATGGTGTTGGGGGGAGGGTCTGAAAATATAGCTAATAGAAATGATTTCACCATTTTCATTAATGGACGTCGCTTAGTGCAACAAAGCCTGACATATGATATCACAACGTCTAGTTTGAGACTGGAGGTGGAGGCAGTCACTGCTGTCTTCCGCTGGCTTGAGAATCAGCTGTACACACATGCCGTCATTACAACTGACTCACAGAGCATGTTCAGAAAAGTGGAGACAGGCATTCTCCGTGCAGAGTGGCAAGCATCACTTCAAAGGTTCCCGGTAGTTAGCACCCTTTGGATATTTTCTCCAGGTTATGCCGGTGTGCTGGGAAATGAGCAGAAGGAGAGACTGGTCGGTTCTGCACCACTTGGTAGTAAACTGATGAATGACAAGCTGGATGTTATGAGAGCCCTTTGGGAGCGAGTGAACGGTGCCGAGGTACAGATAGATCATTACGATCTTAGGAGAATGGCACTACCAAGAGTTACAAGGGCATCTGGTCGACACTCAACACTCAGTGAAAAGGCGAGACATTTATACAATCAGGCAGTTTCTGGTAAGTAAAAAAAAGTAAAAAAAGTAAAGTTCTCTTTTCACGCCTTTCGGCGCATCGGGCATATGGGCATCAGGCATATGGTCCCATATTTTTACAGACCATCAGCACTCTCTGAGTAATGTGGTCAGCATTACGCCGGCTGTCTTTACTTTCCCAGGACAGCCCATCCTGGTACCCATTTTAGGCTGGGTCGACCTGCGACCTCCCATAAGTAGTAAAGTAAAGATCCCTTTCACACCTTTAGGCGTATCGGGCATATGGGTCCCATACCACAATAAAAATCCACGCAGCCTGCAGTGGGTTTCGATCGCGGTATGCTGGCTTACGAGTCCTCGCAACGCCTTAGCCACGGACGCCGCAGTTTCTGGTACCATTGGCATTTTAACTCTTCGCTTGCTGCCGAAGATGGGGGTGTCCCGAGTGCTGTGGTGTCGATTATTAATTCAACATTCAACAACATTGCTTTTATCATTATGCAACTGGCATCAGAACAGTGCTCTGGCTTTACATTAGTATAGTTCTCCTCATTCTCTTCTTGTTTGTGTTTACCAACTATAACTCCAGCTGAAAGTTCTAATCGTTCGTCCATCCCCTGGACTTCAGGCGTATTTTAGAACGCATTGCGTGCACATCTGCTTTACCGATCTGACTTTTTTAGTGCGGATTTTTGGTTCCTTGCCTCTCAGGGAGATGTACACTGACTTTGGTGGAAGCCTACATTAGTCGCCTCTTACGACATGCTTGTTGAAGAGGCAGTGGTTCTATTCTCCCCCCCCCCCCCACAATAAATACCATTATAGAACTTACAAGTGGAGTATATTACTATTTTGAAACCAACCAAAAGAAAAGTTTAAATAATTTAACACCCTTTGAAATCGAAGTAAATAAATTCAAAACCTTCAATTGATAGTCACTAAACAAAAAGTGATGCTGAAGTTCAGTTCAGAAGGCGTAAGATAAGGGACTCCACTGGGGCGTCAAATGCTCACAATTTAGGCTCTGAGTTGACATAACGTCAAGAGGCTAACATCTAGTATAGTTGCTTGCGACCTTCTCAATGCCCCTGAAACTTTAATACAGTTTCCTCGTGTTGTAGCGACCCACAAACAATTATTTTCCTTCACAACTTTAATGAATTTATGTCTTCTGATGGTGAGGCGACCCATGTGAAAGGGTCGTTTGAACCACACACAAAAAGGGTTGCGACCCGCAGGTTTAGAACCGCTGATCTATTTGAAGTAATTGTTGGTGAAGATATTTTACGGAGATTTATTGTTATCTTTGATCAAGCATGTCTACAGGCTACAAATCGGCAGGGTTACTTTGTTGAGTTTTGTTTTGTTCCCTACTCCGAGTAATATTTTAATCCAGGTGGTAGTTGCAAAAGTTGCGCTAATGTATTTGTAATCTCTTCCTGCTTCGGTTAAGAAATTTAAAAACTGAGATTTCTATTTATTACGAAACAAATGTAACAATTAAATGTTTTTAACTACGACACGATGTAGCGAATAATAATAATAATTATTATTATTGTTAATAATATTTTTATTATTAGCAATCTGAGCTGTTTTACTAGAAATCACCTGTTTACAAACATATTTTACAGTCAGCATCTCACACGCTTTCACACCGCACTCCAGGTCCCAGTAACTGGGACTAGACGACGATCAATCAGTGACAACATAGTGGCTAAACACATACCAGCGGGAACCTGGGGTCTCAGATCCCTCCCTAACCCCACTCTCACCTAGCCCCAAAACACTTATAGAAGGAAGTGTAACTTTTTTTAATGATGCCGAGCGTTATATGAAACATACCTTTATGCTCATTTATCATTCGCTTTAATGATGTCGAGCGTTATATGAAACATACCTTTATGCTCATTTATCATTCGGTTTATTGTGATTTTTAAAAATAAATAATAATAATATACTAGTATTAGTAGAGGTAGTAGTAGTAGCAGCGACTGCAACAGCAGCAGCAGCAGTAGCAGCAGCAGTAGCAGCAGCAGCAATAGTAGTAATAGTAGAAGTAGTAGTAGCCGCAGCAGCAGTAGTAGTAATATCGGTAGTAGTAGTAGTAGTAGTAGTAGTAGTAGTAGTAGTAGTAGTAGTAGTAGTAGTAGTAGTAGTAGTACTAGTTGTAGCGGTAGCAGCATCAATAGTAGTAGTAGCAGCAGTAGTAGTAATAATAGCAACAGTAGTAGGAGGAGTAGGAGGACTTGTAGGAGTTGTAGAAGTATAAGTAGTAGGAGTAGAAGTAGTAGTAGGAATAGGAGTAGAAGTAGTATTTGAATAGCACACAAAAAAGAGGTTTAAACCCACTGAGCAAGACCCCCTGCCCCCCCCCCCCCCCCCCCCTTCGCCTTCGCCTTTTTTTCTTTTTTTTTTCTTCTTCTTACAGTCCTGCCTTGTGGCGTTGGTAGTCATATCTTTCCACAACCTTCTATCTTGTGTATATTCAAATAATTCAAAGCCAGACAATCTTCAAAGGCATGATATCAGAATATCCATCATATTCTCTCTCTCTCTCTCTCTCTCTCTCTCTCTCTCTCTCTCTCTCTCTCTCTCTCTCTCTCTCTCTCTCTCTCTCGCTCGCTCTCTCTTTCGCCTTCCAACTTTCCCTGCGTCACAATGTACTCCATGTGTTTCCTTCTGTATGCGATAGCGAAGGATATAACAACTTCGTGTGAGTAGGTTGGGTGCCTATGCTTCACTGGTTAGAGAGCAGAAGAAGAATTAGAACTGAACGGTAACTGGTACACATATTTTTTTTTTCTAAAGATTTCGGCAGGACTTCTGCAACACACTATACTGCAATGTTTTCTTTGTGTAGGCAGGGGGCCTGCGTGGTCTCGAGGCATTGTGTCCGCCTCGAGTGCTAGAGGTGCCGGGTTCAATCCTCGGCAAGGGCTAGTAATTCCCCTTGGTCTCTGGGTAGTGAGATCGGACGCCTGTGTGCATTGTTGTGCATGTAAGAAATCCTTTGGCCGTTGGAAATCGAAAAGAGTAACCTAACGGCGCTGCCCGGGCAAAAAAAATTTTAAGTTAAAAATCTACCCAAAGTATTTCGGGTTCCTCGCCGGTGCTACAGAGTCTGTGCACTTTGCTGAGCTTCTTCGGACTCAGACTTGAGCCAGAAGAAGAACAAACCACTTATGGGTTACTCCCGTGTGCCATGATGTTTATCTGTTGTTCAAACCCTAAATCTCACACCTTTTGTGAAGGCATATTTGACTCAACACAAGGCTGAAAGATACAAACAATTGTCCAGTTTATTCTGTGGATTCCCACTTGACTGTACCAAACAGAGTTGATGTTACTGTTGATGGCATTGATAATGTTAGCTGGTAATTAATTTAGGACACACAGACACATAAATAAACACCAGTCTGAAGTAAATAATTTATATTTTATTGTACTGTCAATGAAAACAGTTATATTTGGTAGCGTTCTGTTAGGGCTCTTTTTTCTGACGATATGCAGTAGTACGCAGTACCGCTACCATTTTAAGCATACTGTTTTTACAGCACTAATGTAAAAGTCTATGGTACTTACCGGCACCTATTATTTGACACATTGTAGTGAGTACCAGCACCTTTTTTTTCCTAGGAGGAAAAACCTGGTTCAGTTAAACAAATCAAACCGTTAACTCATAAAAAATAGAAAACGTAAAGGACCTCGTTATCTCACCATTAAACGATTTGGTTAGATAGCATATGTGTAGAGCCTAGTTAACACTCAGGAGATGGTGTGGTCAATATAAAATTTTCCATCATCACTTCCCTGTACATTTCCTTTGTATCCAAATTAGTTAATTGCGTATCGGCTACATAGTGTTGCAGTATCAATTCCAACATTTTTGTTTGTGTGTGTGTGTGGCTGTTTTGATTTCACTAAGCAGTTTCACGTTCAGTAAATTATAATTTCTTACTGAATGGTCAACTCTCTGACACAGCTGTCGAAATCAACGCAAAGTGGTCTGTTGTCAATCGCTTGCAGCACGAATCGAATCTGATATCTGGACATTACGAAACTCGTTTGTAACACATAAGCTGTAGACGACTACATGTATCCAAATTAGACTCATATTTATAAGAGCCCACAATCTGCTTCTGCTTGTCAACTCAAAAGGGAGCTTAAGCCCTCAACCAACTTATCTAAGACCAGCGTATACCAGATGATGATTGTTCATGATTGTTCCCGATTGCCAATGAATGTTTCTGATAAGTTATATTTTATTTATAGTAAGTTATTATGTTATATGTGCTACCAGGTTCAGTCATGGGAAGTAAAGGCGGCAGTCGTTATGTTGACTAAGTCACCCACCGAATACCGACCGGTCTTAGTAATATAGGTCTAGCCCTATGTGCCCAATGCGCCAGAAGGCGTAAAAAACGGTTTTTACCTAATTATCTCTTTCTCTTCTTTTACCCCACCTAGACATCACACAGGCGATAAACACCCAATGACACAAAGTGCCACCATGTGGATGAGGATCACTTCTGGAGAGGTCCCAGAAACTGCGTTCAGCCATTAGAATTTATTTATGGCCTGGCTATATTGCGGCCCCTGGTAATAGGAGTAGGGCTTCAAATAACGAAAAATTGTATTCACTCAAAGAGATTAGAGGAATTATTTTGTACCTTCCTTTTACACACTGAATTTTATACAAGGCATGATTAAAAAAAATTAAGAAACCACTAGCGCAAACTGTTCTTAACCTGTTGGTCGCGATCGTTTTATTGGGGGCCGAACGGCCATTTTACAGCGGTCGCCTGACCATAGGAGAACACATATTCATTGAAGTTATGAAAGAGAATAATTGTTTGGGGGTCGGCACAAAATGAGAAAACTGTATTAAAGTGTCGCGGCATTAGGAAGGATGAGAACCACTGCACTAGAACTTCCTGTCTCTTGTGTGGATTGCTAGCTAGAGTATGTGTTTAATGAGGGCCTCATTACTCAGCAATGCTGGTAAAGAGTTTTCCAATTAGCTGGAGGAGCCATACTGATCCTAGCTGAATATAAAAATAACGCAAAGGTACCGTGGTAGATGTCTTAGAAATCTGACAGACAAATAAGTGAATTATTATATCTTTATGTACAATTTGTCCCACAAATCGAGTTGTATAAGCTGCATCAATAGTCAACGCAATATATGTATGGCTGTAAATGCTTGTTCTTTGACAGAAGTGCATGGTGGATCTTCATTCAGGAGATTGACAGACACATTCAGGTGTGATGGAAGTTCTTGGGGCGTCTATTTGAATTATAGATCGTAGTCGTAGTCGAAATTTCAACTTTATTTCAATCAGGACACCCCATACTTGCTCCGTCCCTGTGCTAGGCAAAATCAAATTAAATATCCCTCCCTGTTGTATTTGAAGAAAAAAAAAGATCAACAACAGTGAATCACGGCAAAATCCAGAAATATGCGCACACAATGAATGCATAAGGCAATTGTTAGGTGCGCCAAAGCCAACAGTCGCCCCCAGAAATTTAGTTTGCCGTTAACGGAAATAGTCAGTCATGATAAGTTGCCTATATATATGTAAAATTATTATATAAGGTGTTTCGCAAGCCCATGCGTAAACAGGCTTCCCGCCATATTGAATAACCCAACTCAACCGCTGCACAAACGAAAGAAATTTCACATAAAAAGAGATAGCTCACAGTGCGGCACTATGTTCTTAACTCAGTAGCTTAGGGGGCGAAACCATAAACTTCAGTCCGTATATAAAAACTGCATTAGCAAAGCGCTGTAAAAAAAAAATAACCTCGAAGCTTAATATTCTGCCATGCCTAGTCGCCCCAATAGGACCAGAAGTTTCAAACATATAAATGAAAGACAGTAACTGTTTGCCAGACACAACTTTGTGTATGAGGCAATGTGATTGATGAGTTGGAAGACAACTGACTGTATGCCGTTAGGCGCATGGGAAATCTGACTGACAACTTAATGTATGTGTCTGGCTGCTTGAAGAGGTGCCAGGCAACTGGTATGTGACTGCAGTTTACGAATGATCTACCAGACACACTGATCCACAGTGGTAGCTCTGTAAAGAGTCTGTCAGACAACTCTTTGTATGACGGTAGCAGCATGTAGAGACTGATATAGAACTTGGTATTTGGCAGTAGCTGCTTGAAGAGTCAGACAGAAAATTTGATGTTTGACGATTGCTGCATGAAGCGTTTGACAGATATTTCGATGTTTGACGATTGCTGCATGAAGCGTTTGACAGATATTTCGATGTTTGACGATTGCTGCTTGAGGAGTTTGACAGACAATTCGATGTTTGACGAATGCTGTTTGAATTGTTTGACAGACACTTGATGTTTGACGATTGCTGCTTGAGGAGTTTGACAGACACTTCGATGTTTGACGATTGCTGCATGAAGAGTTTGACAGACACTTCGATGTTTGACGATTGCTGCTTGAGGAGTTTGACAGACAATTCGACGTTTGACGATTGCTGTTTGAATTGTTTGACAGACACTTCGATGTTTGACGATTGCTGCTTGAGGAGTTTGACAGACAATTCGACGTTTGACGATTGCTGCATGAAGAGTTTGACAGACAATTCGATGTTTGACGATTGCTGCTTGAATTGTTTGACAGACACTTCGATGTTTGACGATTGCTGCTTGAGGATTTTGACAGACAATTCGATGTTTGACGATTGCTGCATGAAGAGTTTGACAGACAAATCGATGTTTGACGATTGCTGCATGAAGAGTTTGACAGACAATTCGACGTTTGACGATTGCTGCTTGATGAGTTTGACAGACAATTCGACGTTTGACGATTGATGCATGAAGAGTTTGACAGATATTTCGATGTTCGACGATTGCTGCATGAAGAGTTTGACAGACAATTCGATGTTTGACGATTGTTGCATGAAGAGTTTGACAGACAATTCGATGTTTGACGATTGCTGCATGAAGAGTTTGACAGACAATTCGATGTTTGACGATTGCTGCATGAAGAGTTTGACAGAAAATTCGACGTTTGACGATTGCTGCTTGAGGAGTTTGACAGACATTTCGATGTTTGACGATTGCTGCTAGAGGAGTAGGAAAGCTCGCTATACGATGACAGCTTTTTTAAGGAAATGTGCCGCAAACTGGGCATAATAATTGTTTCTGCTTAACAGTTTATCTGGGAAAATTCAGTGTGTTGCCGTATAAAGAGTTTTTGTGAGATCACACTGTATGATGGTCGCTGCATAAAAAGTATGCCACTTAATAGCGTGTGCGATGATAACTATACGAAGGTTTTGCAGACAACTAACTGCACCCAGTTTGGGAGCTACAGCAGCAATCCCAGTTACAGCAGAAATAATTGGAGACGTCTACTTGATATCGTAACTCTTGTACGTATGCTCCATGCCGTATGGCATTGATAGTTATATCTATCCGCAACCTTCTGAACGACCTTCTTTCAGTCGTTTCTGACACAGATTGTCTTCCGTAGTCAGTAAAGTTTGGAATTTATATTCATGCTTTTCCAAAATCATGCGTGTGTACTTTTAGTCAGTTCTAACACAGATGGGCTTCCATGCCACGATATCAAACTCTTCAGCATCTTCTCTACCTCCTTTCCCCCTTTCTCTCTCCTCCTCCTTAAACTTTCCTACCATCACGATATACTCCAGTTTTCGCCTCCTTACGTAATGACTAAAGAATGTAGATTGTCTCCTTCTGATTTGGGTTGTTTTTCCTCTTCGTGGGTACATTTCTTTCAAGATACTTTACGGAACCATAATAATTGACCGAGAATCTGTTGCAGCACCAGAGGATCCTGACTTGCATCGAAACTGAGAATCGTTGTCTTGTGAGCCAAGTGCCCGGAAAACCACATTGTTGCTTCGGTAGATGCAGGAACTATAGACAAACAGTGATGAAATGGAATTAGCAACTATCTGTTTCATTGTTAGGGTTAAGCATTTGAAGCCATACCAGGGGTTTATATTAACGATGACTGTTGTATGTCTGTCTGTCAGTCTACTGTCTGTCTCTCTGTCTGTTTACTGTCTGTCTGTCTGTCTGTCTGTCTGTCTGTCTGTCTACTGTCTGTCTGTCTGTCTGTCTGTCTGTCTGTCTGTCTGTCTGTCTGTCTGTCTGTCTGTCTGTCTGTCTGTCTGTCTGTCTGTCTGTCTGTCTGTCTGTCTGTCTGTCTGTCTGTCTGTCTGAATGAATGAATATAAGTGTAAA